>CM062807.1:604783410-604810211 GCA_031772625.1 Pinus tabuliformis
CAAAGTGTTTGTCCATGTCCATACATTAATCCACACTTCCCGTAAGTGTTGCTCCATGTCTATGCATTGTTGGGGAAAAAGAAACATGGCAGCACTATATACTAACAAAGCTTCATGTTCCTTTATTAGGGCAACAATAAAAAGAAGGAAAGAAATGATTTAAGGAGGTAGTTGAGGAACATTTTCAAGGCTACTCATAGGAGCATTGCAAAAGCCTTCATAGGAGTTGTGTAAGTGTTTTGTTACCTAAAAGAAGTGGAATCTCTTGAGAGAGTGTAAAAATGAAATGTTTTTCAAAGCATTCAAGGAGGATTAACTGATGAAGAAGAGAATAAAAATTGGAACAATTTTGCATATTTGTGCCTATAATAGCCAATGGATAAACACCCATTTGGAGTATGCTAAACTTGTTTAGTGAAAATTGAAAAGACAAGAATTTTGTAGCTAAATACTTCATCGAAGAAATTATATAAGATAAAATCATTGAAGATAATGATGATCTGCAAGTTGTAGAAAATAGAGCCCATCAAAAGTGGAGATTATGATGCATCTCTTGGATATGGAAGAAGGGGATATCATTTACAACATGGTTGGATGAAGGACCATTGTGAAGAAGATTTCCACATAAACCAAGGTGAAAATTTGCCTAAGTATGGTGAGATTTGACTTCATAGAAAACAACTTGGTTACTGAGGTGAAAAAAATGGAGGTGAATGTTTTTAATTACATACAAGGGAGCTTGCTTATTAAGGTGAATAAAAATTTGGAGGTGAATATTACAGATCAGGAAACTCAGTTGACGCTTCATGTACTTGAAAAATTATACCCAGTGGATTGAAATAGCTTAGGAGTGATCGATGGAAAAGAACAATCTATGGAGAGAGTGAAAACCATGAGTTCACATTTCAACATTGTTTTTTAATTTTGGCCCTTTTTCGTTCAACATTGAAAGTTATTAATGAGGGTTATATGTAGTTTTCTTCTATGTACAACTGTATGGTTTCTTGCCTCCTACACTCATATGCACATTGACACAACTGCAAAAAACTAGGCTTAGAGTTTTCTCTTCATATTTATAGATACAACACTTGTCCATAACCTTTGTTTTTCTCTAGGTTGGTCCAGGAACCCAATTTATGTCTACCTATTTATCCCTTGACATTAACCCAGATCAGTCTTTAGTTAACTTCCATCAATTAAACAAATCTCTGGTTATTTTTATTTTAGGATAGCTCAACTCTTTTCCATATGCATAAGACTATAAGTAAATTAGTTAGTGAAATTTCCATTGAGTAAACAATACCAATTTATAACCGTATACACATCTCATGGCCATTCCATCCATCAGAGCTAAACCAATCAATGGTTTGTCATTCTTTTCAGGGTTCATTTTTTTTCTTTGAAGTTATCTGCTCACAATGCCACATACACATTGCATCATGCAACAATGAACCTATACACATGTACACACATGCACGTATACCTATGACTCAACACTTTACGCGTTGTCACATAGAGTCCAGAGATTACTCTATCTCTATTCACGTGAAACCTACCATACCACCTCCTATGCTTTTCAATGATCACAGTATAAAAGTCCTACTTGGTAGGAATTCCTTTTTCGCTAATATATACTTCTTTCCATGCCATCTACAATATTCATCTTCCAATTCCAATGACCACTCCTGATAACCATATCAAACATAATGGAATTTTCACACACACCCACATACACACACACACACACACACACATATATATTGCATTATTATGTTTGTATCATATATGCAATTTAAGTCGAGGTTAAGTTAAATCCCTTAAACGTTTTTATTATTCTTTATTTCCATGGACTCAACCAACCAGCTAGGTTGTCACGTTATTATTTCCACTCTAAAGTTTAGCCTTGGTCAATTCCACCGTAATACAAGGTTGTGTAATGTATCATCACATAAATTATTTTAACATACATCTATGTACTTTTTAGCTTTTCTTTTGTCCCCCAGCACAACCAACATACTATTATCACTCTCACTCTTTAATTAGAGAGTCAAAAATGTTTTTTTTTTTCTTTTATCTCAATAAATGATCTTCACATTTTTTCTTAACTCACTAACACTTTGTGGGTTTGATAAGGATTTTTAAACTATAATTTCTTCTACATCACATAGTTACCTATTACCACACACATATTTTTCCCTAAAAGGTTACTAACCGTGCTTGTTCCCTCATTCTTTAGATTGTTTTTGATATCTGAAACTAAAATTTTAGATTACAATTATGATGATTCCTGACATTCCTAAATTTAGAAAGCCTCAAAAGATTTCTTTGATATATATATATATATACATATATATAGATATATATATATATATATATATATATATATATATATAATATATATATATATATGTATATATATGTATATATATGTATATATATGTATATATATGTATATATATGTATATATATATACATATTATACATATATAAACATATAATACATATATATACATATATATATATATATATATATATATATATATATATCTATATATATATATATATATATATATATATATATATATATATATATATATATAGAGAGAGAGAGAGAGAGAGAGAGGGCATATGATTAGTTCTTCTGCTATCTTATCAATCTTAAAACCGAACCTATTCGTGATAGCCATGGAAGTTGACTCATAGTTATAAGTTGCAACATTTACCATGTTCTTACTTGAGTTATGTTTCAATTATATATTTCTCCATTAGTTACCTCCTCTGTTTTTATTACACTCTATTCTACATAATGTAGGGTTTTTTTTTTTAACTCGTTCATATAATAAATTCTTCATTATAATCAATGTTATTGTTTAATGCACTCTCTAACTAAAAATATTGAAGTAAGGTATGGATGATTAGCTTTTAAGTATCATTCATAGTTCTCAAATGCCATCATTAATGAGTTTTTGTTGAGAATTATAGTTTTGGTGGGGAAATTTTATAAGAATCTATTGCCCATTAAATAGGAACAAATCTCGCAACAAAATTTTCAATGGTAACTAAATCATGTTGCTTAGGTTTATATGGTGCTGAATCGAATTTCAATTAATATGTAATAAGATGAAGCTAATAACGCTAATAGAATAATGCATTGTTTACTTATAAGCATAATACCATATCTCATATATGATGAAACACATCTAATGATGTAAACATGTATTCTAATATTGTTTAAAATATAAACATGGAAGTGCATATTCATGCTACTAATAGTAATCTTATTGCCTACTTAATTTGTTTTTTTCTAGATGAATGTTTCTCATCCTTCTCATTTGTAATGTATTTTATGTAATGCATTGTCATTTGCACAAAAAGCTTTGAATCGATAACAATTTAATCTTCAAACATAATGAAACTTTGTCTTTCCTCCATTTATAGCATTATCAAAAATTCAAAGACAATGAAATCTTTAATTCTGTTTGATATAAAATAATCATATATAGTAAGAACTAGTTATTAATTTAAAACTTAAAAGTTTACAAATGCATATCACCTATATTCGGTGTTAACTGTGTTTGATATACAATAATCATATATAGCAAAACTAGTTTTTAATTTAAACTTAAAAAATTAAAAATGTATCTCACCTATATTAGGTGTTAAATATCTTATAAAACCATGTCTAATAGTTACATAAAATATTAATTTAGCTAATAAAAATATAAAACAATGAAAACTTTGATAATAAAAAATGAAAGTTAATTCAATTAATCAAAAATTAAAATTAAAACCAGTAAATAAAAAAGGGTGTAAACCTATAAAAATTTCACAATGGAAGGGATAACAAAGTCAAGTTAACATCATCAATATTTACTTCATTCTTGTCCAAGATGTTAAATACACATGGGCAACAAGAAATCTGAAGGATAAAACATGAGAATATATTTTTTTATTAACAACTGATATACATTTATAGTACATTATTTGACTGTTGGGTTTCACATCCCAAGGTCTCTTTGACTTCTTTTTGTTTATTCAGCTTCCACACTAACCCATTGAGGATTAGGTGTCCAACATTCCCCCCCTTAATCCGAAGGGTTATGTATGAGTCCAAGAAGAGAGATGTAATACAAAATGTGCAAAAAATGCATGGCAAAACTAAGCTGAATGTGCTCTCTAAAATGTTGGTATAAAGGGCGGTGGTTTAAGGATGACCACCAATACTGGAATGCTTAGTGTAGTTCTCGGAACTCTTCCAAAACTGGTAAGAAGACGAAGTCTTCTGCTAGAGGAAGTGCTCCTATTGTTTTGAAGAGGGAAATTTTCAACCATGAAAGGGAGGTCTCACCCTGTATAAAAGTGAGAACTTCAACCTAAAAAGGGAAGTCTCAACCTTTGATGGTTTAAGGATGACCAACAACTCTGGAATGCTTAATTCAATTCCTGGAACTCTTCCAAAACTAGCGAGAAGATGAAGTCTTCTGCTAGAGGAAGTGTTCTCAATTTTTTTCCTGGAATTCTTCCGAAACCGGCAAGAAGCTGAAGTCTTCTGCTAGAGGAAGTGTCAAAGATTACCAACTGAAGGCATGCTTAGGGGCATCTTTGTCTCTGGCTACAACTCTGAATTTGGTGTGGCAGGTTGTGGCTCAGGCTCGCTTGATGTGGCTTTGAAGCTTGTAGATGACCATCATTTCCCCCCCTGTTAGATACAAGGTGAGATGATGGAGAAAAATCAGCTGCAAGATTGTTCAATACTCTGGAACAAGTTCTGACATGTGATTGAAATATCTTCTTGGTTGTTGATGCCCACTGCTAAGAAGCAATCCATCCAAGACGAATCTTTGTTCTTACAGGACGTTTGTTTTTGAAGCATCTGTTTGAAGAATGACTGGTTTTATCACAGTTCTTACATGGATGAAGATCAAAACAGTGATCTTTCAGATGCCCAAATCGGTCATAGTGTTGGCATTTCACATTTTGCTGTTGTTGTTGTTGCTGCGGAAGAGCGATGTAATCTAGAACAGTTGGAGGTGAACTGTCATGAAGGAATCTAGCACTCTGAAACTGAATGGGCTTTGAGTAGTCTGGAATATGAAAGGACAAGTCCTTCTCATATCCGAGACCAGTTCTGTGTTTCTTGTGGACAAGCTCTTCCCAAGGTCTGATGATGGGATTGGAAGTGCAAGCTAAACTTCTACATCTTCATGTAACCTTGCTGCTTTATTGGGTTTTGGATCTGATTCAACCTCAATCTTGCTAATTTCATCACTTTCTAGTTGTTGATGGGTGTTTGTTTCAACCTTGAACAACATATTGTTTTTGAACAGAAAACAATTTGGAATGACAAATCTGTTGAAGCTCAGCTTGCTGGAACTGAGATTCTAGTTGCAAAAATCAATCTTTTCTTCTGCATCATGTAGGTAGGTCTGAATGTCACAAAGAGTGTCTTTGCTGACATTTACCATCCCACCAATAGTTGAGTGTATTAGTGCATTCAGCAACTCCAATACATCATCAAATGTAGCCATTTTCCAAAGGTTTAAATTCTTGAACCCAAATGTACTCTCAAAACCAAATAAAGAATTGCTAACTTTCTTAAAAATAAGACGTATTTGAATGTTACAGAAAGACTGGCACAAACACAAAATGTAAGAGTGGTGCAATATCCAAATATCAAGAGCAAAAATGCGCTGCAGCGATGGATTTCTGAAATGGATCTCTTACGATTTCAAAACTTGTTTGTTTCAAAATAACTCGAAAAAAAATGTTGGAATATTGCTTCAACATTCAACCTTTTCTTTCATACCAAACACTGCTTCCTTCAAGGCATACTAACCAGAGGTCATACGCACTAGCAGAAGCAGGACATTGGACCATAAGACATGAGCGATTGAACCAAGCATTATGTGCAAGAAACAAGTAGATGGAACAACATTTAGAAAATGAATTTAATCATCTCATATAAATGGCCATTGTTTAAGCACACCAATGTACCATACCCAACATTATGCTTCGACACGATCGCTAATAGCTTAGCAATACAGATCAAAATTCCGTTGTTCTGGCTTCTTTTATTGATAAGCCTCAGCTGGAAACTAGTGACAAAATTATAATGCCTTTGTCTATTCAGCTTCCACACTAACCTATTGAGGATTAGGTGTCCAACAAAAGAAAATAGATTGATTAAGCAAATCTAAACCGTAACAAGCATGAATTTGCAAAACAACTATTAAATGAATTCTAAATATAAAAATGTGTATTGAGATGACCTTAAATCTGAAAACTTATATTTAGATCATGAAGATTGTAAAAATAAATGGTTAATTCGATATTCAAACACATTCCACAATTCACATTAATCTCTTCCATGTAATAACATGCTCAAATGTTCTTCAACAATGAATAGGCCAATAAATACGTAGCATGACTCTATAAAGTAGAGACGATAGGCATGAAAATTATAACCAACCTCGTTGCATGAGACAAAACACTATTGGTATAAAGGTTCATTCAATGAGAAGAAATACCAAAATTGTTCCACCAACTTTTCCAAAGGTTTCCCTTCAAATGATGTTGTTGTTGCTGAGCAGGAGGATTGTTCATAACTTTCTCCTCTTCTTCAATTTTACTACCATGTTTTTTTCCTGGCAGTAAATTCCTCATTATTAAAACTCCAACAACTTGATAGGGTTTCATGACTACAAATAAAAATAATAGCAAAGCTCTTGTATATCAAATTAATCATGTAGAAATTCAGAATAAATAATAGTTTCGGTACAATAATAAGATTATGATTTTCAATAGCCCCACGAGGTAGGTGAGCTGGTAATCACAATGCACTGAAGTTCGTTAGAAAGGCAGGCTCTGTACTGATGGTCACCAGTTCAAATCCCCTGGACATACCCTAGAGCTGTATAGAGGGGCAAGTGCGGCTCCCAGTGGTTATAGAGGTAGCGATCAGAATCGACCCCGTGTAACACAAGTCACGAGACTGCCACTACTGCCGATTCCACTGTAATATAAAAAAATATTATGGTTTTCAACTTTAACTGATCTTTCTTCGGGATAATTTTCTTAGTGTTTTACTTGTTAACTTCTGATTGAAGCAATAATTTTTTTGCATGATTAATCTCTTATCTATAAATTCTTTAACATGTATGCAGATAAAGAAGTATATAAAGATATATAATATGGAGAGAACAATAACAATCGAAATTAAGGAAAACCTTTGTAGATGGTTACAAATTAAAAATATGGTATAACCCTACCTTCTGTTCCACTATAGTCATAGTAGAGCTCAAATATTTTAGCATTGTAGCCTAGAACTGGCACACGACCTTCCCAAGTGTATAATTTCATAGCAGTGTGAGTTATTTTATGCACAGTCTCATCTTTACTTGACAAAAGTTTTAATGGACCAATGTTGCCCTATACATTTATTGTAACCAATAAATGATTAACTTTGTTGGCTTTCACCTTTAACAACTAAAGGGGTAATGAAAATTGTTCAAAACAAAATAAACCACCAGTGTCAGTGTTAAAATCAATTGAAGAAAAAAACAAAATGGAAGATAAACCTAGTTATTTTAGCATAGAGAGACAAGCAGAAGTGAGATATTTAGCTAACAATGAACACATTGGGCTTGTAGATGAATTAACATCTGGTGCTCCAGAATTATTTTTGGGATTTGATTGCCATTCTTCGATCGCATTGAATGATCCCTCTTAGGGTTGAGCTGTTTAAGGTTAGGGTTAAATCCCTTTACCATATTTCCTTGTTTCTGCCATGGATCTAATCCACCTAGGACAGTTTTGGTGATTCAAAATCAAAACAACAGCAATATTGTAAGCACCAAAGGCATCCCTTGTGATTTCTAGTCTAGTTCAGTAACATCCTACATGAGTCGACCCGTTATCCATCTAAGGACGAAGCTGCATCAAAGTATTGCACATCATTCAAGGAAACAATTCTTGGCCCACCTTATAGGACTGAAAAAAAAACCAACAAAAACCAACAAAAATAAAATCATAACATAACCTCGAATATAAGCACAACAAAAAACAGAGAGAGAAGGAAGTGAAATTTTTGCACAGAAAAGAGCATGGTAATGTGATGATACTATGGGTTGAGATGGGGAAAGGAAAATCACTTGTTCAATATAGGCTAACGACCGACAAAGGCACTTCAATGTCTAGGAGTTTAATTAGCAGGGAAAATGTAGAATCGGTTTGGACCACCGAAAATATTAATATCAAAATTCTGTTCAGTGAGCTCAACCTACAGATTCAAATGGAGATGGAGAATTCATTTCGAAACATGGGCAGGAATGTCTTTTGCAAATTCAAATGGAGAATGGAGAATTCGTTACAAAACATGGTCGAGAATTATTTTTTCCTCTGCCCACCCAACTGCACTCCATTAACGAGTAGTTAGCGGATGGAGACTAACATCACATCGAATCTGACATGAATCCCTAATCTTGCCATACAGACCCTGATCGTCACAGCTGACATAGAATTTTGACATTGCATTTGCCGATGACCAAAGTCAGAAGTTTTCCCAATCGGCGGACATTCCCGTGCAATTCCTCTACCTGGGTAGACTACTTCGTAATGAATTCCAAGGGACACATGTGGAATGTGAATAGTCACATATGGAATGTAATAAGTCATGAATAGAATATGAATAGTCATAGGAGTTGAAGAGTTATAAGGAAGTACAAAGTTCATCCTTATTTGCTATAAATAGCTCATCATAGCTTAAGTTAAGGGCTTGGTGATGCAGCAAAAGCCGCATCTAAGGGCTTGGATTCTTGGAGTCTTGCCTTCGCTTCTCTTGTAGTTGCATAGGAGATAGATCATTGTTTGGAGAAGCATGTTGTGGCTTCATGTTCCACTATTGGATATAGTGTTTCATACATGTAACAATGTACTTGGGATCATTCACTCTTAATCAGAAGCTCTATGAGCTGACACTTCTTCATACATGTATCATAGATATATACGACTATGCTTGTTATGTTTATGATATATGTCACTTTAATTAGATATTAAGTGAATGAACTAATTTTTTTCTTAGGTATTGTTTTTATTGAATGAGTGTTGTTATACTTCAATGATTGTTGCTTATAATGTGGACTAAGATACAAGAAATAAATAATTCTTTTTCTTCCTACTCAAGTCCCCTTTTAGGATATTACTACTACTTTTCTAATTGGGGGCTCAGTTTCCTTTTATCAGTCGTGGATGTTCCCTCTTGCACCTTACATTGGGTGTCTCACAAAGCTCACATACCTGCTACCCCAAATATGTGTTGTGTTCTCTTGTGTGTAATGATAACCAAGGCATATCTTCGAAACCTTTCCAATGGTGGCCGGACCATATGCCTGAATGGGACTCCTACACCAAACAATGTGAGGTCTATCAAGGACTTCATATTAGGGAGATCCCCTTACAATGTTGGTGCCATCTAGCACCATCAACATTTTTGGTGTGAGAAGGAGGGACAAATAGTTGAGCCTGTGATGTCTATTTGAGTCTCTCACCTTTAATGGCTTCATCCTAGATCATAATCTAAGGTGTTTTTATGAAGCCTTAGATCTTTTAATACATGTAGAATTTTTACATAACTTGTCACATCTTAAATTCGATGGCAAGGGTACAACAACCATCCTTGTTATGTGATTAAGTTTGTTAATTTTTTTCAAGGGGTGTTTATTCTAAAGAAATCCTTGCACAATTGTTTACCCTTATATTGGATGGTCATGTGAAGCAATGGTGCTAATCACTACCTACTACTTTTGTTTCATCTTTCAAGCAGTTGGTTAATGAACTTCATCGCATTTTCGACAAATATGAGTATCATGATGTTATTGATGAAATTAATCAACTTAGAATGGAATGAAATGAATCTCTTAAAGAATTTTGCTGATCGTTTGCTTCATCTTTGTTATGAATTTCCCGACGAGGATGTGGGCTGGCAGTTCTTAGATGAGAAGTTTCGTTTCTTGGTTTGGATGTCAAGAAAATATTTTGAATTTGATTAATTATTTCCTCCCTATAAAGAATAATTTCATCATCGTGAGGAAATATTGGATATGCCTTTTGTGCCATGTCCCCCCTTTTGATGTTCCGTGTTTTCAACCCGAACCAATCACTAAACCGGAAGATCAATGTGCTGATGAAGAATTAATTTTTCTTTCACATCTTCCCCTGATGGTGAGTCCTTTGTTCTTTCCAATTCACCATCTTCGCACCTTGATATTTCATTAGTGAATATTTTACCCGTTAATCAAACTAAACCCTTGAACAACCATGGCCCTGATGATTTCCTTTTCTATGAATTACATGGGAATGATTGGTCGAGTGACATGGATGAACCTTTGTTTTTGTAAGAATATTTAGATTTGTGGAAATTTCAAATGAAGTCTGATGTGATCATCGAGGATTTTCTATCACATATATCTCCTTTTGATCAAGAAGATGACATGCTTATCATTGAGGATTTTTGTGGTCATCCGAAAAATATATCTAATCAACCACAATTTTTAAATCTCATGATCTTAGTAATGACTCTTGTTTTGATAAGAAGTTGATCATGTTTCCATGAAATCTAAACTTAAGTAAGGTGAGTAGGACACTTCATCCTAGGTTAATGGTTATGTGATGTATGAGCATCCAACACTCTTAATCAAACGAGGAATCCAAAGAAAAGCAAGGAGGACGTGGACCATCAGAGCTAAACAAGGGACATTTCTCCTACATCTGGCACTCTGAATCAAATGAGGAATCCAAAGCGGAGAAAGGAGGACGTGGACCATCAGAGCTAAACAATGGACATTTATGTTAAAATAGAGCTAGTTTGATGGACTTAATTAAATCTAATCTGCCATATGTATGCATATAGAGGGATAAATTGAGTGATTTGCGAGAGGAGATCATGGAAGGATTTGATCAGATCCTTCTTGTGATCCAATCCAAAGGTTTCCTTATATATTATGAGCCTGTGTGTTCAAGGGGGATATAGAGAGTGACAAATAAAATTTGTGTAAACCAGAGTGATCGAAATGTAATTGAAGGGAGCTTCTTCCTAAGGCTAAAATTCCTTAGATTTGTATTCATATCATGTATAATATAAAAGTGTGTTCAGTTTTGAATTTGTGTGTATGTGTGTTGTTTCATAGATAGTCTGAATATTCTGTGTTGTACGTTTGATTGACCATCAATCACTGTAAGGATCGATGGTGATCCAATGATAATATGAGTGATGTGGGTGTTTTAGGAGTGTGGTAGAGCCATGCTAAGTCCAGAGATCCATCAATAAGAAGAAGATCAATGACATGGGTGACAAAGAATGAGAACCATCGATCGCTTAGATCTAACAGTCAACGCATGCTGGAAGAGCGCGGAAGATAATCAGCGAAGAGGTGGTTTCTTCTTGAACAAAGTGGCATTTAATCACAAATCGCATTAGACAGAGGTCAAGGGATGGCGAAGATGGAATAGCGATATGCAACGAGGTGCGATCGGAGAAAGGGAGGGGCAGCACTGCAGAAATGTCTTTGATGTGTGGACCCGATGATTCATGAACGTGGGTTCATTCTTATTGAAGTCCAACCTATACTTCTGAAGCAGGGTTTTCCTTCATTCCCATGTATCCATGTATTATGATAGTTGAATGGTCTCGGATTTAAAGGCTTAAGGACTCAAATAAACGCTTCCGATAGGTTTGTGGGGTCATAACCCATAGGCCTCCGGATCAAAATATTGATACGAAAGGGATTTTGCCTTACACCAAAATTTGTTGGCATTATGTTACAAGTGTTTTCCTTGATGGAAACTCACTCAGAGGTTGATACAGGTGATGGTAACTCAATCAGAGGACAGATCTTAGTACAACAGGTCAAGAGAGAGATATACGCAGGTTCATTGTGACAAAGCCGCGTATACATGCGGGTTAGACGTTCCGAAGACGCGTATGCGTATACACGCACTTTCACGCAAGGAAAAGTGCGTACATGTGGGAGAACTTATGTTTTGGTCCATGGTATTTAGTCCTTGGTATTTGAACCTATGGTTGTGGACCATGGTATCTCGTCTAAAGTGTTGATCCCAAGTATTGGGTCCATGGTATTGTTTCTACATGGTTTTTGACCATGGTATTGAGAGAAGCCTAAACCTATATAAGGAGAAGATCATTAGGCAAAGGGAGAGGTGCGAGGAATGCATGTCTGACGAAGTGTGAAGATCTAGTATGCTGGTAACGGGTTGTGATGCTTGGCTCAGGTTGGAAATGACAACGAAGGTATAATTAATTATCTTTAGATCTGTACGCGGGTTGTCTCTGGTGAAAGTGCGTATACACATGGTTTTGATATAGTCAAGTAGCGCATGCATGATGAGATTTGGTGTTTCAGGTTGCTGTTGGTTCTAGTGGTTGCTGCAGAGTTCTGGGCTCTGGTCTGCGTTCTGGTAACTGTGTTTTTGATGACTGGGTTTCAGTGATTCAGTATTGGGTGATTTAGAGATTTATGATGCAAGTAAAAGTTGATGATTGTATTGCAGCAGTGATTGTTTTGTACTTATGGATCTAGTCTGAAAATTGATGAAACGTGGTCCCTGGAAGAAAAGAAGGTTGTAGCCTTCTGTAGGTCAGCACCTACGTACTAGTATATCAGCTAGTACAAGAGCTAAGGGGGTTGTAGCTCCCTTCTAGCAGAAGCTGGAGAGCGAGAGAGGGTTGTATCCCTCTGCAGGTTGCAGCCTGCGTGCTGGTAAAGGACTGCACCAGTACATTGTAAAAGAAGTTTCTTATTAAAGGAAGATAGAAACAAATTGCAGGAGGTGGTTTTCACCCACATTGGGTTTCCACCTTATATCATGGTGTTCATGTGTGCTCTTTATGTGTGATGATCTGTTCTGTTTACTGTTCATATGGTTAATAATGTTCTGATGCATTCATTGAAAATGAATTAACTAAATCATAAAGTTTACTGGGATGTACGCTAGTTGCTTTTAACACAGTGGCATATATACGTGGTTATATTTAACTGAAGTAGCGTATATGAATTAGAATATGAAAATGGAAACGTGTTTGATTTGCTAATACTGATTCACCCCCCCCCCCCTCAGTATTATTTACAACAATTGGTTTCAGAGCAGGTCCTTTAGAAGAAGCTTGATTGCTTGAAGGAAAGATCCATCAGAATGGCTAATCTAGAAAGAGAGGCACCCATCAGGCCACCAATCTTTGACGGGAAAAACTTTAACCCACTGGAAGATAAGAACCACGACATATCTACAATCGCTTGGAGTAGAAGCTTGGGGAATCATGGAAGGAGGATATAAATACCCATCAGCAACTCCTATAGATACAGTAGAGAGAAAGCAATATGAGCTCAATGCCAAAGCTGTTACTATTTTATGGGAAGTTTGTCACAATCAGAATTTATGAAGGTCATGCATTTCAAATCAGCTAAGGAAATATGGGATAAAATCATTCTAAGCTATGAAGGATATGAACAGGTAAAAAGAGCAAAGCTTCAAACTCTCAGAATCCGATATGAAAATCTTAAGATGCATAGTAATGAAAGCATAGCTAATTACTTCCTGCATATAGATGAGATTGTAAATTCTATGAGGAATTTGGGTGAATAATTTAAGGAAGTGGTCTTAGCTGAAAAGGTTTTGAGATCCCTGTCTGCTAACTTTGATTCCAAAGTGTCTGCCATAGAAGAAAAGGGGAATCTATAGAAAATCACCATGTCACAGCTTCACGAAATCTTAAATGGTTTTGAGATGAGAAAAGAGGGACCATCAGAAGATGCATTCGAAGCATCAGGATACATGTCAGAAGAAGAAGATGAAGTAAATTTTGTCAAGAATCTTGAAAGGGGAACTGGATGGTTCAAAGGTAAGCTACCTTTCAAATGCTTTTCATGTGGTAGAGTTGGTCACTACGCTGCTAGATGCCCCCATAACAAAGAAAATATGTCTGAAGAAGGTAATAGAAGCTATTATACCCATGTTAAAAGTAATGACTCATTCAATGGTAGTGAAGACACTAGAAGTCTCATGGCACATGAAAAGAAGGATGCAGAAATTGAAGAAGTTACCAAATTAAACGAACAATTGGAGTTAGTAACCAGAGTAAGGGAGAAATTGCAGGATATAGTAAAATATCAGAGCATAACAATTCAGAGACTTGAATCAAAGATCCTCTCTCTAAAAGAAGATCTTGAAAAATCAAAGAAGCAGAATAGAGAAGCTCTTGAAGAACAAGAACATGAAGTGATCAAATTAAAGCAGCAAGTGGAAGAAGGAAGAAAAGTTGAAGAAGACATAAGGAAACAGTATCTGGAAAAGGAAGAACAACATCAGGTTGAGGTAAATATCTTAAAAGGTAAATTAGAAGAAAAGGATAAATAGTTACGATTCCAAGATAGTACTAAGATTTTGGATGAAATTCTTGGTAGTCAAAGATCCCCTACTATCAAAACTGTCTTGGCTTTTATGAATTTGTTGAAGGTGAATCTAGCTCACAAGGTGAGGCAAGGAACTCTAATGAGAAATCTGAAATGCTCAACAAGGAACAACCAAGGAAAGAAATTCCTCAAATAAAATCCTTTGCTCCTAACTATGGAAGTGATAGGCGATTATTTCCTCCACTGAATAATGTTGAATGTTATGTATGTCATAATCTTGGACATGTTGCAGCCAGATGTAGAAGTAGAATGGTTTGAGACCATCACAATAGATCATCACATTCCAGGTATTTCAAAGGATATTGTTTTGCTTGCAATGCGTTTGGACACAAAGCAATTGATTGCAATAGAAGGAACATGAAACATGTAAGATGTTATACATGCAACAAGCTTGGACATAAAGCAAGGGAATGCAGGAGTAAATTTCAAAATTCAAAACAAGAGGACCATACATCATCATAGTTCCAGGAATTGAAGAAGACAAAATTAGAGATAGAAAGGTGCGACATAAGTCAGCTAACATAACAGACACAGGGGAAACTGAAAGTGAAGAAATTTAGTATTCCATCTTGCATACGCTGATATAATGAAGATAAGTCACATATATACGCGAGTTAGAGGTTGCAGAGTCGCATATATGGAGTTGAGAAGAAAAAGGCAGCAGAACAAGCTCAAGAAATGGTTTGGTCATGATATGTAATGGTTGGCATAGGCTCAGGGGGAGCATATACCTCTGTTGGAATTATGGTTAGAAGTCGTTGATGAAGTTTATGAAGCCAAATGATACATCTTGCTGTTTGATCAAAGGAATGGTATTGCAGGTTTGGATGCTGATGCTTATGGTGCATATCATATATGATGTATGATAGTGGCTAATATGGTCTTGAATGGATTGCTGGTTTTTGAACTTGCATCTGCTTAGGGGGAGCATAGATGGATTGATACAACTTGGCATATACAAAGGGGAGCCCAATCAGAGAGTTCAACAGGTACTCAGAGGGAGTATGGATAGCAGAGGGAGAGAAATTCTTGGTCTGCCCTTTGCCCTTGATTTCAAAGGGGGAGAGTGACTTGGTGTGGTGGTTGCCATCAAGTCCAAAGGGGAGATTGTTGGCATCATGTTACAAGTGTTGTCCTTGATGGCAACTCACTCAGAGGTTGATACAGGTGATGGTAACTCAATCAGAGGATAGATCTTAGAACAACAAGTCAAGAGAGAGGTATACGCAGGTTCATTGTGACAAAGCCATGTAAACACGCGGTTAGACGTTCCGAAGACGCATATGCATATACACGCACATTCACGCAAGGAAAAGTGCGTACATGTGGGAGAACTTATGTTTTGGTCCGTGGTATTTAGTCCTTGGTATTTGAACCTATGGTTGTGGACCATGGTATCTAGTCTAAAGTGTTGATCCCAAGTATTGGGTCCATGGTATTGTTTCTACATGGTTTGGACCATGCTATTGAGAGAAGCCTAAACCTATATAAGAGAGATCATTAGGCAAAGGGAGAGGTGCGAGGAATGCGTGTCTGACGAAGTGTGAAGATCTAGTATGCTAGTAATGGGTTTGTGATTCTTGGCTCAGGTTGGAAATGACAACGAAGGTATAAGTAATTATCTTTAGATCTGTACATGGGTTGTCTCTGGTGAAAGCGCATATACACACGGTTTTGATATAGTCAAGCAGCGTATGCATTATGAGATTTGGTGTTTCAGGTTGCTGTTGGTTCCAGTGTTTGTTGCAGAGTTCTGGGCTCTGGTATGCATTCTGGTAACTATGTTTTTGATGACAGGGTTTCAGTGATTCAGTATTGGGTGATTTAGAGATTTATGATGCAGCATAAGTATAATTGATGATTGTATGCAGCAGTGATTGTTTTGTACTTATGGATCTAGTCGGAAAATTGAAGAAACATGGTCCCTGGAAGAAAATAAGGTTGTAGCCTTCTGTAGGTCATCACCTACGTACTAGTATATCAACTAGTACAAGAGCTAAGGGGGTTGTAGCTCCCTTCTAGAAGAAGTTGGAGAACGAGAGAGGGTTGTAGCCCTCTGTAGGTTGCAGCCTGCGTGGTTGTAAAGGACTGCACCTGTACATTGTAAAAGAAGTTTCTTATTAAAGGAAGATAGAAACAAATTGCAGTAGGTGGTTTTCACCCACATTGGGTTTCCACCTTATATCATGGTGTTCATGTGTGCTCTTTATGTGTGATGATCTATTCTGTTTACTGTTCATATGGTTAATAATTTTCTGATGGATTCACTGAAGATGAACTAACTAAATCATAAAGTTTACTGGGATGTACGCTAGTTGCTTTTAACACAATCACATATATACGCGGTTATATTTAACTGAAGTAGCGTATATGAATCAGAATATGAAAATGGAGAAGTGTTTGATTTGCTAATACTGATTCACCCCGCCCCCCCCCCCCCTCAGTATTATTTACACAACAAAATCTCCTTTCATCATTTGGTATCATAGCAGCAAAAGGGAAGAAGATTTCCAGCGAGAAGGAGGAAGAGTTTTTCAAGCAGAAGGAGAAGAGGTACAATTGTTGAAGTATGGTGAGTTTATGGTCTATACTGTCGTGCAGATAGTGACAGTGGAAGGTGAGAAGAATTTCAGAAAACCTAGAGCAAGGAGTGATCAATTGGTTCCAGAGGAGAGAACCAGAAGGATGCCAAAAGACTAAAGCTCAGAGGAGAAAGCCCGGTGAGGTATCATGTAGTAGAGAAGACTGTTACTGTAGAGGTTGGTTGCAGCTCATAGAAGATCATGAATGTAGTTCCACTGAGAAGTGGGTAGAATTGCTAAGAATAAGGAGAAGCATATGACCAGGTGGTCATAAATTTTTGTTCTCTCGGGAGTCTGATGCAGAGCATCTGACACTCTTAATCAAATGAGGAATCCAATGCAGAGAAAGGAGGATGTGGACCATCAGAGCTAAATAGGGACATTTCTGTTAAAATAGAGCTAGTTTGATGGACTTAATTAAATGTAATCTGCCATATGTATGCATATTGAGAGATTAGTTGAGCGATTTACAAGAGGAAACCATTGAAGGATTTGATCAGATCCTTCTCATGATCTGATCTAAAGGTTTCCTTATATATTATGAGCCTGCGTGTTCAAGGGGATATAGATCTTGTGACAAATAGAATTTGTGTAAACCAGAGTGATCAAAATGTAATTGAAGGGAGCTTGTTCCTAAGGATGAAATGCCTAAGATTTGTATTCATATCGTGTATAATATAAAAGTGTGTCCAGTGTTGAATTTGTGTGTATGTTTGTTGTTTCATAGATAGTCTGAATATTATGTGTTGTAGGTTTGATCGACCATCGATCACTGTAAGGATCGATGCTAATCCAGTGATAATATGAGTGATGTGAGTGTTTTTAGAGTGTGGCAGATCTGTGTTAAGTGTAAGAGATCCATCAATAAGTAGAAGATCAATAGCGTAGGCAACAAAGAACGAGAACCATCAATCATTTAGATCTAACGGTCATCACATGGTGGAAGAGCAGGGAAGATAATCAGCGAGGAGGTGGTTTCTCGAGACAAAGTGGTATTTTGGGCGAGGTAGAAGTGGTAAGTGGTAATTCAGGGTGGTCACCTGAATCCATTAACTGTTCGACATGTAGCAGCTGAGGAGAGAGGAAAATAGCTTTTCAGGTGGGTAACCACCATGCAAGTGGTCCACCCGAAATCAATGTCAATCGTCGAATCAAAAGGAGGTGATCAACGGTGGAGATCGAGCAGACTGGTTGGTGATCAAGAAAAGCGACAACTGTTGGATCAAGCGCCAGATCAACAGCCAAGATTTAATCGCAAATTGCATTAGACAGAGGTTAAGGGATGGCAGAGATGGAATAGCAATATGCGATGAGTGTGATCAGGGAAAGGAAGGGGCAATGCTGCAGAGGTGTCCTTGATGTGTGGACCCTATGATTTATGGATTGTGGTTCATTCTTAATGAAGTTCAGCCTATGCTTACAAAGCCTAGTTTTACTTCATTCCCGTGTATTCATGTACTCGAATAGTTGAATGGTCCCGAGTTTAAAGGCTTAAGGCCTCAAATAAATTCTTATGATAGGTTATGGGGCCATAACCCATAACCTAGGCCTCAGATCAAAAATTTATATGAAAGGGATTTTCCTTACCCCAAAATCTCCTTTCATCACTACGCCAGGATCCTATCACCATGACGGTATTTGTGATTCTTGTCATTTCATGATTCTTTTTCACAATTTTTTGTTAATGTCATCATGTGGGATGTCTACTCTCACCTAAGGGATGCTCATTGTCTTCACCTAAAAATTTTCAATGCTTAGGGAATAAAGTTTAATTTGACTATTGAACTTCCACCATTGCATCCCACCTTAAGAAAATCAACAACATTAGTCGAAATTTCAACCTAAAAGTGCCCATGAAATT
Source organism: Pinus tabuliformis (assembly GCA_031772625.1). Lineage (NCBI taxonomy): Eukaryota > Viridiplantae > Streptophyta > Pinopsida > Pinales > Pinaceae > Pinus > Pinus tabuliformis. The sequence goes on from CM062807.1 coordinate 604,802,337, forward strand.
TTCACGTACATAATATGTAAACCAATCAAAATCCTTTAAATCTTAAAAAGGGGTACATGTACATATTTTGGAAGGAAAAATAATAAAACAACAAAACTTTTTGTAATTGTATTTTTGGCTTACCTCGTTAAAAGTTTACTCAAATTTCAAGTGTAGACACTCATTGGATGCAGAATTTAGTTACGCATCCAATACATATCTACACTTGAAGTTTGAGTAAACTTTAATTTCACATCCAATGAGTATATATAATTGAAATTTGAGTAAACTTATAAGGAGATAAGCTAAAAATACAATGAAAAAAAAGTAATTTTCTTCTTTTCCCCTCCAAAATTCATAACTATTATTTTATTATTTTCCTATTATTTTATTATTTTACGTAGGATGCAAGTTTTAAGCTAAAGTTTCCCATAATTTCTATGGTGTGGAAGCATAGAAGGGTCTTAATGGATCTTTTACATCATCCATCAAATAATCTCACTCGCACAACAACATGGATTGTGGTCATCTTGTTAATGTCGCTTATAACATGAATCTGTCTTTGTTTAATTTTTCCTATCATAGTTTCCCTAAAATTGTTTCCATGATCCTATTGGATACTCTTTGTAAGAATATTATTAGTATGGACCCATGTTTCATGACATTTACTTGAATGCACTCCATCATGTCCAATATGGCCATCGGCCTGGTGATTAATTTGTTTTTGGAGTCTTTCATTAGGTAAAGCAGTTGAATGTGATGCACCATTGTGATTGAACAATGTATTCCTATGTATCGTGTGAATGTTTACATTGTTTATCATTTACGCTACACTACACATAATTTGGGCTATATACGATCACATATTTCAACCCAAAGGTCGGGAGTAGCTTCTATGGCTAGATTGAAAATTCCACTTCACATGCTCAGCACTTGTACTGTTTAGTCTAGGGTACAATTAGTTAGATACATTACATTCCTATTTTTCTCTTCCATCTTCCCTTTTTTCTCTTTGGTTTTATTGGCTTTTGAATAAAGTTGGTTTTTAGCTTCAATATGATGTGGATAATCTTTTGTGAAAGAAAAGATTTGGTAACAAAAACGCTTGGCTTATCCATCACCCTCTTCCTTGATTTGGTTTACATATTTCATGTCAATGATTTCCTCTGGAAAATATAATCCTTCAGCCTCGAATCTATACACAAACCATGATGCATGTATCTCTTTAAAATTCTCATTCCTACACTCAATCTTGTTTATGAATAGTGTGTTTTCTTTCCTATCTATATGAGTACAGTAAGACAAGGAGAAAACTTGTAGCGATCAAATCATTAGAGGTATAAAACTTGTCTCCCAAGGAGCAACCTATTCTTCTCCCAATAATTCAGGATCTCTATTCCGCCCATTGAAGAATAATAAGTGCCTATGCATAGTCACATTGAAAAGAAATAAAAATAAAAGTTGAAAGAAGAGAAAGGCTTCCTACATAGGGAGGTGAAGCAAGCGACTTCATTGGGGTACTGAACAGGCTCGCTGGTAGTGAAGCAACATTTATGTTCCTAAATAGACTCTATCAGGGTACTGTTGAGGCCTATTGGAATGGGAGCAATGCCAGAGATGTAAAACTAATACTCTAGTTGTTTTAACTCACTATACTATAATACCCTTACTTATGTTGACAGGATAATGATATGGCTTGCTTTACGTTGTGTTACATCGAGTAATGAAATAGGAAAAAAAATATTTTTTACTAGGTAAGAGTGAGAGCTAGGTTAACTCATTGATGAATCAATACTCCCTAGAGAATTTAGAATTTGCACTTAAATAAAACCGTTTTAGAGAAGCTAGAGTTCTCCTAGTGCTTTGCCAAGTGTTGTTTCTGTGACAACAACCTCCAAATTTTTTCCTCAATCAATTAATTAGAGCCTACAAGAACCGTCGTTTCAATCCTCCTATGTTTTCATGTTGTTTGATTTGTTATTTGTATGTTTTCCTCCTAGTGTTGCATCCTACTAAAGTCAATATTTCCTAAGTGTCCCACACCTAACACTAAAAGTTCTTCGGTTATCTATTCCATGTTTAGGTGGAAGAATGCCTTACCTTGACTTAGAAACTATACTTTGCCATCCACACACTAATAAAAGCACACAAAAGAATAAAAAATCAAACAAAAACGAGAAAAATGATCTTTAAGGCAAAATCGCACTTCAAGTGTGTGAGACATGCACTTGAATTGAGTGCACTCCTTCGGGATGAAGAAGTGTCCCCTCCTTGAGTGCACTCCTACATGTTGAGCAAGTGCACCCTACTTGAGTGCAGTACTTCATGCTAAAGACATGCACTCTTCCGAGTTGCATTCACTTTCCTCTTTGTTGAATGTGGGCTCACTTCTAGAAAATAGAAGCCCATTTAAATTCCCTTAAATAATCCTTTCACTTGTTGACAAGTGGTGATTATGCATGAAACATTTTTGCATGTAAAATATTTCAGATTAACCCAATTTAATCATTCATTTCCATAATCATTTTCATTCGGGTTGGGCGCATAGTTGTGGATTGAGATTTTCTTCATCAACCCACATCACAAGTGTTGTTGCACGTTGAATATATTCATGCCTTTCATGATTTCACTATCGATCTTGATTTTCTTGTTGGTGTTTCTTTGTTTTTTAGTTTATTCATTGGCGTTTATGTTCAATCTTGATTCTGCAAGTGTTAATTTGTTGTCGCATGCAGAAACTTTGCACATTCCTCAACCTTTCACATTCTACCATGATTGCAACAGGGTCCATATAAGCTTGCATATCCTTCTTCTTCTCATTCTTATCATGAAATATTTTTGTCAAACGTGATCTTGAGCAATCCTCAGGTAGAACGCACTTCTGAAACTCGAAGCCCAATCAGCCTTAAAAAGGAACCAAAAATGACCAAGTTTCCCTCTTGAGCTCATCCCTTCGTTACAAGGAATTATTCCCTCCCTTGAGTGCATGAGTGCACCTCAAATACTTGAATGATTTCGTTTGACAATTCAGCATGTGCCAGTGTGCCCTCCTTTCCTTTGAGCACATGACCACACCGTGAAGAAATGAAGTATTGAAAAATTTTCCTTTGTCCCTTCAGAGTGTGCTAGTGCACCCTCTCTATCTCCTTAAGCATGAGTGAACTATGAAGGCCTGAGGGTCCAAAAGATCACGCCTTCAACCGTTTGGACTTTGCCATTGTTCCCTTGATGGTTTTTCTTCACTTTCTTGAGAGCATGAACACACTACAAAGTTCTCAATGACCCTTGCCATTCCTTCCTCCTTTGAAAGTGCACCCTCCTAGTTTGCATGCTTATTTTCTTATGCATGCAAGTGATTTTGTGTTGTCATTGATATATTTTCATGATCAGCTACATTTGATGGCTCTTTGTACATGATTTATGAGATATTGTTTCTTAGTTAGGTTGCATAAAGCTAATCTTGTCATTATGAGTGTGATGCCACAAATAGGTGTTCGAGCTATAAGTATTGTCTCACTTTCATCATTTGTTGGAGCCATGCCTCCTCGTAAAGTGGCCTACAAATAAGTCTCAGAAGTAAATAATGAGGAACCTGCTGAAGTTACCAAGCAAATCATTCCCATTTATGCAAAAACACAGTGCTTCATTTATATGTATACTGAGATCACATGGAGTAGTATATAAAAAAAATTCATGCAGAAACATTTTGTTGAGGACTTGGAAGATGCGCAAGAATACATCAACATCAAGTGGTCTAAGATACAAAGGATCACATGTAGATTCCTAGTGATCCCCTATGTAGAAGTAACTGAGTGGATCATTACACATATGGATGACTTTCATCTCATGCTCGTTAGTGTGAGTGGTAGTCAGCTCACCACTTATTATGTAGATGACATGAAAATATGCTACAAGATGCTTAGGCCCACGGAATATGAAAATGATGACTTCTACATTAGATGGGCCAACCTCAACACACGTGACATTATCAAATCATGGTGTCAAGAGCCCACTAAGTTTCACCATCGCCCATCTGTAGTCTACCTGACTAAGATCCTCAGAGATGTATATCCGTATCTCATAGCCATGTGTTGTCAGTTGCATGGGCACATGAATGTTGAGGTGTTTGAGGAAAACTAGATATATATGCTCAATATGGTGGTAACCCATGGAAGAATCTTCAATTGAGCAGATATATTGTCATTTGAGTTGTAGCGTCATGTGGGGTAGGAAAAAGCATCTTTGAGGGTAAACCAAGCCCCGAAATTCTACATGTATGCATTTATTTAGATGGAATATGTGCACAGTACGTGTTCCCTAGAATGTACTAGAATTGGACCTCTGAGGACAAGTTCCCAGTTATATTTCTACTGCGGAGTGGTATCATAATCAAGCTTCAGAGGCGCATATGACATATTGGCTAAACACTTCTTTGTAGCTATCTTTCATATTATATTCAATATCAATCCTCCTTGTGTGACTGATAAGGTGAAGGAGTCAGTATGAGATATCACAGATTGGTTTTCATCTCTCGAGGTGCATACATTAGATATTTTCAATGTCAGATATCCCTTCATCTCATGTCACAATATGTGACCAATAAGGTGGTCATGCAAGAGGCAAAAAATTAGTTAGACAAGGGATCATCAAGAGTTCTCCACTTGAGGAAGAAATCCCCTGGCCCACCTTCCTCTTGAGGATCAAATTATATGTGTTGAGGTGCCACAAGGAGACAAAAATAGAAATACAAGATTTGGACTGCTTACACTTCGCCACTAAATAATTTTAAGGATATGATCTTGGGAGAGTGTGCAAGCAACATTGATAAAGGATAAATTACAGTATGTGGTATTCATCGATGTCCACAACAAAATATGAAAAAATGAAGAACTAGTGTAATGTAGTTAGAAAGAAACATCCAACAATAGAGACCAGTTCACCCTAAGATCCACCAACTCAAGATATGCAGGTCCAAGAGGAAGAACAGACAACCCCTCAAGCAAGAAACCTAGCTCCTAAGAAAATGATCAGATATGATTCGATAGGTGAGAGTAGCAGGAAGTGGAAAGTTGATCCTTTGAACATAAGAGTTATTCAAGTAGAACGAGGGAGGAGATAAGTAGAAGAATAAGAGGAGAAGAGGTTGTACAATGAGTTTATTCAAAAGAAACAAGAAGAATAATAGGAGAGGATAAGGATAGAAGAAGAAGAACAAAGGTAGTCCCAAGAGGAAGAAGTAGCACAAAGATTAGAAGAAGAATAGTTGACTTAAGAGAAAAAGAAATAGGTGAAGGATAGAAGAAGAATAGCAAAGGAAATCCCAGTAGGAAGAAGTAGCATAGAGTGTGGAAGAAGAAACAATTGACTCAAGATATTGAAGAGGAATATTTGTAGGAAGAAGACACCATTCAACCCATGGATGATGAGACAGGTTCTCCACAAGAACCTCCTCTCACAGGTGGTCATCTTCCACTTGGAGAGATATAGATCATGCCTTTACCGAAATACATAGTCATGGATATATGTAGTGTCACGATTGATCAACTTATGAAGAGGATCGTGTAGAGAAGGAATAGACGCTTTCCAAAGGATCCTCAAAATCCAATCTTTGTTGCTACAAAAAAAGGTGAGTGTTTCCAACACTAGAAGGAATCATAGGGAAATCATGGAAGAAAATGTTGCTTTTTCCATAGCAACACAAGACAACTATGAATATCTTTTAAGTGAGAATTCTAGATTAAGGAAATAACTTACTACAATGAAGAAACAAGAAGAACATCTTGTGGTAGAGAACCTACGTTATCATCACTGATTTTCAACATCGTAGAATGGTAGTCAACCATATGGTAAGAACTAGGGCCAGTGGAGGATACCATGGAATGGCTATATGATGAGATGATACTTATATAATAGGTAGTGGCTCATCTTGTTGGTATTCAGAAGAAATCAAGGGAAGTGGTAAAACTATTGAAAGTAGAAAACAAAGTGGTGGACCATCTTCAGGAGTGGGATGCCAAGTATCCATATGCTCCACAACATTTGGAAAGGAAAGACAGGATTACAATAGAGATAAAAAAAGTTCAGTTGAGGCTCCACCATCACCACTGCATTCATCTTGGTGAATATTCTATTAGTACATTACTGCCTATAATCAACTACATTATGATTTTGAGTGCTCGAACAAGTGGTCTATTTGAGTGCTCTGCATGGATAGTTGAACTTGATATTAACCTACTCTAGTTTATTTTTCTTATCCCTTCTGAAATAAAAATCATGGATTTTGGGAGCTATGATCCACTTGTAGCTCCCTCCGAAAATATGAGAAAACCATTGAAGAGCTGTGATACGAACTTAAAGTGGTCTTAGTAATATGGTAGAAATAGAAAGATCTCTAGGAAAAGATATGGACATGGCTTTGATAATTTTAATAAACCTCAAGAAAAACATTAACTCTCTAGAGAAAGGGTTTGTAGCATGGATAATGTGATTGTAGTTGTGGTTCGTCAACATCAGGGAATAATGACTTAGAAAGATGACATCTTCAATAGCTACTCTACATCAATTGTGATCATCCTAGCAAAATAGTTGGATGATCATGGTTGTTTACAATCTTTTCCTCATCATTGATGTTTTATGTATATTAAAATTATGTTTTTGGTTCTTAACATTTCCATATGTTTAGTCTACAGAAATAATTTTGGTTTTTGGGGCATTGGCAAAACATAGTTCCACCTATGTGTTATCTTTTAATTTTATGTTGTGAAGTTTATCCTCTATAGGATGTTTTTAAATTTTGGAGTCAAAATATAAAGGAATCTTGTTATCTATGTATCTAAAGATAGAGAAGTTCTCCTATAACATCAAAATTTGGTAATACTTTTATGAGTTTTGACCACATCATTTTATTATTATTAATAATACACACACACACACACACACACACAACAGATATATATATATATATATATATATATATATATATATAAATATATAAATATATATATATAGAGAGAGAGAGAGAGAGAGAGAGAGAGAGAGAGAGAGAGAGAGAGAGAGAGAGATTAATATTTACATTTACATGTTTAAATTAATAGTTGTTGCATGTAATCTTAGTCCCTCAAGAAGAAGTTAGAAAAATGCATAATGAATAGTAAACTTAATATGACTAAGTATACACTTAATCAGTGTTTTTTTGTTAAAGCATAACTAGTAAAATAAGAAAAACTCATAGAATCTGTAAAATGTAAATAAATATATAATATATTACATACATTAATTTATATAATATTGTCAAAAATATTCAATAATATTATGACTTTTAAAGGGAAAAAAATTGAAACAACTTTTTTCATTACTCATGGTTTTTTCTATTTTATTTATCGACTTTTAATTTTCAAAATAAAACCCTACCATTTGACCAATAATTTTTTATAATTAAATTAAAATTCTTGAATCCCTATTCCAAAATAGACATTCCCATCAATATAAGCTACATAGACCCATCTTCACTTTGGATATATACAGCGTTGAGAGGATAAAATATCTAAGATGTAAACCTTCTTTTTGAATGGAAAACATGAGGAAAGGTTTGCACATTTAGAGATTTGATCTGACTCAGCCCTTGATAGTCCCAGAGTTAAAGATGCGTCTCGGCAATATATATATATAAATATATAATATATTAATATATTTATATATATAATATATATCATTTTCTAATTTAATGCAATGAAATGCTTACATAATAGAACATTTCAACATCTCTTTCGTATTGGGAGGAGCACCTCTCAGCTCAAATAGTAGACACCAAAATACTTACTTCATGATGCATCTCATGTTGACAAGATTTGAAAGAAAATTCATACAAAATTAACTAATTTATAACTTTATTTTATA
>CM062807.1:604810311-604817811 GCA_031772625.1 Pinus tabuliformis
GCAAAAAGAAAACTAAGTATAGATTTGAACTACTTTTCTTCAAAGCAACACTTTAGCAATTTCTTTTCAAAACGAAAGGAAGACTAAGATGACACTTTCAATTTCGGATGGAAAACTTCTTTTCACACTCAAAAGAATTGACAATTCAAATCAAATACAATGGCAAAAGTAAATCGACTATCTAAAAGAGGAAGACTTTATGACACTCTTTTCTTGAGTGAAAATGACAGTTGTGACACTTTCAAATCAAAAGACGACAGTTCGATTAAGCTACTTTTTGCAAAGGAGGACTGTAAATGATGAAAAATACATAAAAAAAATTCACAATTCCTTATCAATGGAGGCTGAATAATGTAAAGGAAGAAGGTTTCAAAAATGATATACTGATCATGGACAGCAAAACTACTAAACAGAGCTGAAAATAATGAATAAAAAACCAAAATCGGGAGGTAGAAATAGTCTCACTCAATCATTACACCTGTCCTTAAGGGAAACAAGGATGCATCTCACCTACAACACATGGGAGGTGCGATGCATCCAAGCTGCCAATTAGAGATAGTGTGATGGACTAGGGAACAAAACTGAGCTTGTTTTTGCTCAAAATTTGCAGCTAATTTCAGTTATTTAGGCTGAGCTGTGATAGAAAATAACAACAAAGTATAGGGGTATGATCTTATGAGGTTAATGAGCTACCACAAGGGCGCTTAGGATGTTTGCAAGTCAGATGTTCAGTTCATAAACCATCCCGGAGATTGACTGAAGCAACATTGATCTACTTTGCAATTGCATAGCAAAAGCAGTTCGAAGGCTAGCTAGCTTAACTTCAGGCTCCGTCTGTAGTTTATAAAGCAAACAATAGTAAGAAACAAACAAACTATTCGTTCCCCAGTAGAGTCGCCATTTTGTTTCCGAGAAAACTAGTGTCTACTCAGATCTGTTAGTCCCACTAAGACGGGTAGCTATCTTAAAAACAAACAATTCAAAGTAACTTACATTTTCCTTTATGAGAGATAGATGAGAGAGAAGCAGAGAGCACCAACCTTAGTCTTTCGCTTGGCTCCTTGCTTGTTTCCTCTCTCCTTTGATAGAGCTTCGCCACTCCTTTCTCACTTGTCCCGCTTCAAAGAACACCTGTAGAGTCAAAGCAGGAAAATACCATCAAAGCATAGAGATCTATAACCATAAAAAATGTAGAATCAGATGTACATTAACCATACAAATTCATACACAAATAAAAGATTCATAAATATGCAAGTATATGGAGGAAACTCAAATAGCTTTATTGATAGAAGTAGTAGAAGAGAGGATTGCAACCCATCTGTCTGATCCACCGCCATCCTCCTAGCATGAAAACCCTCTTCAGCTCATGAAAAGCTAGATCACCCAACAATACAATGCTTCACATAGAAACCAACAACACTTCCTTACAAAATACAAAATCCCGGCCTTTAGATCTCTAGGATGAGGGACCCATATATAGATATTTGCAGGGGGGTGAGTCAGCTTCTGGGATTTTGATTAGTGTCATTTCACTGATAGTTCTTGGTTCCACTTGGAGATTTCATGATCTCTTACTCATTCCTAGGCGAATTCAGAGAGGTAAGTGTCATATGAGCAGTTTCTAGAAGATTCTTTGGGTTTCCACCTAGCAAACTGCCTCTGCCATTTGTTTGCTCTCGCTCATCGCACCCTACAGAAGGGATTTTCAGTATGCATTGCACCTTTGTGTGTAGCAGGTGAGATTTGTCGCACCCTCAGCATGGAGCAGTCTGTATGGTCTAGTTTTGACCAGTTCTTAGCAGTTTTTCAAGGAGAACTTCTGGGAAATGATGTAAACAGTTGACCTTCATCCTTTAGGGTGTGAAACAACACTTTTAGGGTTTAGAAGCCCTTGGTTAATGGACATATGTGATTGGGTTTGCAGTGCCCAATTATGTCTGTCGTAGCAGGAGAAATAATACTTCGTTTCATTAATGTAAAATACTAAAATATGATTATAAACAGAAATGTAAATAAACCAGCTAGGGTGATGGTAGCTTATGTCTGAGAAGAGATGTGGTGGCTACATGCCTCTGAACTATGTTACAATGAGGCTCGAAGGCCTATTTATTGTTGAGAAATAATGGAAAACCCTAAACAGCCAAAAACCTAACCCTAGGTGATGAAGCACGAAACTATGGGCCTCATTTTGGGTAAATTGGTACATCAACTTCCATAGGTCATAACTTTAGCATACAATCTCTATTTGACAAGAAAAATACCTCATTAGAAAGATATATCCGAGGACTAAAACTTGGGATGAGAAACATCGGTCCATTTATTAAACACATCCATGGAAAACACAAGTGTAAATGATAAACATGAGTGTGTATCGATTATTGACAATGATATACATTTATAATACATTCATGTGATTGTTGGCTTCGACATCCCAAGGTCTCTTGGACTCTCATGGTTGTTCACATTCCACAACAACCCATAGAGGATTAGGTGCCCAACATTCCCCCGCTTAATCCAAAGGGGTATCTATGAGTTGACGAAGAGAGTTGTAATACAAAATGTGCAAAAGTGCATGGCAACACTAGGCTAAATGTGCTCTCTAAAATGTTGGTATAAGGGAGGTGGTTTAAGGATGACCACCAACACTGGAACGCTTAGTGAAGTTCCTGAAACTCTTCCAAATCTAGAATGAAGCCGAGGACTTCTACTAGAGGAAGTGCTCCTCATATTTTGAAGAGGGAAACCTTCAACCATGAAAGGGAAGTCTCACCCCGCATAAAAGGGAGAACCTCAACCTAAAATGGGAGGTCTCAGCCTATGATGATTTGAAGAATGACTGGTTTTATGACAGTGCTTACATGGATGAAGATCAAAGTAGTGATCTTTCACATGGCCAACTCGGTCATAGTGTTGGCATTTCTCAATCTATTACTGTTGTTGTGGAAGAGAAGCAAAATCTAGAACAGCTGAAGGTGAACTGTCATGAAGAAATCTAGCACTTTAAATTGGATTGGCTTGGAGTAGTCTGGATTATGAAAGGAAACATCCTTATCATGTCCAAGACCTGTTATGTGCTTGTTGTGGACAAGCTCTTTCAAAGGTCTGATGATGGGCTTGGGAAGTGCAAACTGAAATTCTTTTTCTGCATGCAATTCTGCTCCTTCATTGGGTACTAGATCTACATTATTAAGTTGTTGTTGATGGGATTTTGTTTCAATGTTACTGATTCGACCACTTGCTAGCTACTGATGGATGTCATGATGCTTATGTTATTATAACTCATCTTGTTGAAGTTGAGATTAAGGCTACAAAAAATCAATCTTCTCTTGTGTATGTTGCAAGCACGTTTGAATGTAAAAAAGAGTTTCCTTGCTGATGGTTATTGTGCTTTTAGTAGTTGACATAATTAGAGTTCTTAATATCTCTAATAAAGTGCCAATTTGAGTCATTTTTAAAATTTAATAGGTCAACTCAATTCATCAACAATAATCTAAAATAAATAAAACTCAGTTCGTAACCTTCAATGTTTCAAACCAACATAGAGAGCAATGCCAAACTTTTAGAATACTAATGCAGAGAATACACTTGGTAATTTATCCCAATGGACAAAGATTGAATGGGATGATATGGGACTATTTGAACTCAACTTGGCACTCCAAAAAAGCTGCTACAGGTGTAAGAAATCAACTCGGTCTCTGATGTATAGGTGGTTGCATTTATACAAAAAACAATCCAAGAGGCACACACAGGTCTGAACTGTAGGAGAATGCAAGTGATAATATTTCTTGCTATCACTACCCTCCTAGATTCATTTGGTAAATTGTTGCTCTTAGTGCATACCTCTGCTTGCGAGTGTGCTGTAATAGTGAAGAAGACTGAAAGAGAGTTGCACCCTTCTTCAAATCAATTGCTCTAAAGAAAATGATCAAAGCCTAGAAGCTTCTGAAATGGGAAGTATGGATATTATGAATAAGGAACTTTTGCTTGCGCCAAAAGACATTCTTATTCCTTAGTTTCATCATCAAGACGGTCTTTAACTGCTGACTCTATTGAAGGCTGCTCTATTCTTCATACAAATTACTCCATAAAAAATATGTTGAATATGCACTACAGAAACCTCTTGTTCTTTGGTTAAATGGAAGACCAGGTTCCTCATCCGTCAGCTATAGAGTAGCTTTTGAATTGGGGCAGTTCTTGACCTATAGCTCTCGTTCTCTCATCTTAAAAGGCTTAACCAAGCTTAACCAAAGATTTTAACTTCAATCTCCCACCGATCTTTAGCCATGACTCTCAAGCTTCCCCAATCGTAAAGCTTCAAAGTTCAAGTAGCCTTATATTTCAAACCGAACATCAATTTTAAAAAACACTCTCAATCTTTATGCTTATACTCGAACTTAGGACCTCAGACAATTTCGAGCCAGCATTTCGTATTTCAAACAACTCAACTTCAGACTCAAACCTGAGACTTCCAATCAGTTCAGTTCTAAACCATACCTATCATGCTTTGGACCTCGAATCACCTCCCTTAGAGATTCGAACTTCAATCTTCAAGAAAATTCCAACCTCGTGGCACCTAGCTTTAAATCCATTAAAAGAATAGTTCAAAATTGCCTCAAAAGACACAAAAGGCCTCAAATTTAACGATTGCGATGTTGAAATAGTGGATGTATGGTGCCACTGTCCGCATTTAGAGCGAAGGGTGCAACTGTTGGCACCCACAGTGAGCTTGAAGTGAGTATACACCACTAAGGGGTGTGAGGGAGCGAATTTATAATAGACAACAAATTAATGGATCACTATGGACAGGCCCACAGTCAGGAATAAAACACTTAAGTTCTGCAAAGTAGCAAAAAGGGAAGAATTGACATGAGAGATGCCACAAAATCAATATGATACTACCACAGAAATATTGTAGCTAGAATTTAGCTGGGAAAACATTTATGAAATGCAGAATTGATGGCAGAACTGACCTGCACAGAAATGCCATAAAACAAGTGGCTCAAATATGAGCAGGGTAGAATATCAACAACTCCAATACCATGTTAAACACATACATGGAAAACACAAAGTGGGATAGGTGGGCAGCCACCAACATCCACCTGGATCACTTGGCTTACCAACATTGGTTTGTTTGATCTTTAGGGAGATTTGTGGGGTTTTTTTGCCATCCCCCAAACGCTCAGTTGAACTCCAAATCCTCGGTTGAGAATTTATTTGTCACAGTCTACATAAATAGTTTGGAAAATGGCAACCATAGTTTTTAATGCCAAATGGAGGCTCGATCAAACTTGTGTGTTAAATCGGGTTACATAGGAGCTCAATCGAGATTTTTTTTGAATGCTCGATCGAACTATGTCTAAGCCCTTAAGTATTTCTATCAACCTCTTAAGAATTGCTCAATCAAGTGCTTAAATGGCTCAATCGAGCTCCCTATTTTCACCAAAACACACCCAAATGTGCAACCCAAATCCATGCATAGACCCTAGAGAATAGTACTACAGAAAAATATTTTAGAGGAACTGAGAAAAATGTAAAAAATACATTGATTCACCTATACAAGAAAAATTAGGATCAGCTATATGGAAACCATTCCAACTAACCCTTCTGATCATCAAGGCTGAAATATCATGGATCTTAGGTAATGAAAAACATGTTAGTTAATGGACAAATAGCGTTAGAGGCCATCCTCCGATAGAAGAGAAACCTTAAATCTTAACTCCTTTAATCAAATGGTTAGGTAGTATTGCCAAAAAGACTCTTAAAGACATCTATCTCTGGTATACAAATGGTATATCGATCAAATGGAAGATTGGTCATTACCCAGGTTAGTTATCTCCCCTAATCTTTATCTTTGAATCAATTCTTTTGGGATGTGAACCTGAACCAATCCATAAGCAAGATGAGATGTTGGGGAAGAAGAGACTACACGATTATTAAATAAGGATATGTATGGCAATTTGATAAAGAAAACATTCTTGTAAGGCATGTAATTTGGAAAAACTTTGGGCAAACAATGTTTCTCCAAAGATTAACATTTTTAGTTTGACATATACATTGGGGAAGACCTTAAAAATTAACATACTATTAAGAATAGGGATCCTTGCGAATTCTAGATGTGAGCTTTCCTTAGCCTTTGAGGAAATAAAAAAAGATAATGCGGACTTATGCAGGAATGAAATGAAAAAAAAGATTCAAACATAAACACATAAGTACAACAAAAAATGAACTTCAATTCATTAATAATAAAATAATGAAATTGTTTACATCTATAATGGAAATAAATTATCTTGGGTGATGGTAGCTTATCTCTGAGAAGAGATGTGATGGCTACATGCCTCTGAAACTATATGACCATGAGGCTGCAAGGCCTTATTATTATTGAAAAATAAGGGAAAACCCTAAACATCCAAAACCTAACCCTAGGAGATGAAGCACCAAATGTTTGTGGGCCCCGTTGGGGTTAGTTAGTACATCAACTTCTCGAGGTCGTAACTTTGGCATATGATCTCCATTTGATGCATATGATATCTCGTTAGAAATATATATATATATATATATATATATATATATATATATATATATATATATATATATATATATATATATATTTCTAACGAGATATATACATATACATATACATATGATATCTCGTTAGAAATATATATATATATATATATATATATGAGGTCCACAACTTTCAACTACGAAACCCCACCTCATCCTTTTGGTTTGCCCGTTTTCCAAAAAAAATGTCATTAAGGGCCTCAAAATGGCTTTGATGTTTAGGATCTAAAAAAAACCAAAAATAGTAAATTGTGCTGCAATTAATGAAACTGAAAGAGACAGTATTGGGGATCCAAGTGGAATAGTTGGATGGCCACCAGTATCCACCTGGATTAAAACACGTCTTCCTCGAATGCCCTCATGCCAAATATGTATGGATTTTATTTTCTAAAGATATTGATCCTCACATCACCTCTCCATTCACATGAACATATTTGTTTGCATATTGGTATAAAAACTATGGTGGTTCCTTTCATTCCAAGCCAAAATTCAAAATGGTTTGGATGGTTATCATGAAATTTATACTATGGAAGATAGGTTCGGCTCAAAACAAAATCATATTCAAGAAATTCATCCTTCTTCCTAAATATTTTATGAAAGGGACTTAATTTTCTCCCCACAAATTCTTTTACCATAATTTCTCATGCCAACCAGATTCCCAATTAGATGAATCAAAGAAGGCATGGTGGTCTACTTCCATCGACTTGGACAATTCTAAAGAGAAAAAAATATGAAAATTTCCATAAACTCATGCTTGCAACTTCAATTAGACTCAAAGGAGTTCTATAAATGGTGGACAATGCAAGGTTCCTATGTTTTATTCTTCGATGGAGTCTCGAAAGGAAACCCAAGGGAGGTAGGCGGGGGGTGAGGGAGTTATTTTGTCATTGTAAGAGTAAATGAAGGAAGAATCGCTTGTAAATTCGGGATGAAAAC
>CM062807.1:604820311-604885311 GCA_031772625.1 Pinus tabuliformis
CCCTATTTCAAAATAAACATAGCTTAATTATTATATGCATTAATGGATACAATGTAGCCAAAAAAACATTTCACATGTTTAAGAATTTCATATGGCAATAAACAATTGAAATAATTGTTTATGTTAGCCATTGATTTTTTTCTTATTATATTTCAATGTATTTCCTTTTAATTTTGACATTTATAATAATGTTGAAATTTTCATTTGCTACAAGAGAAACCTAGATCTGTCTTAATGAGGGCCCAAATATCTCAACGTGAAAACCTACTTTTTGAGTGCAAAACTTGAGGAAAGGTTTGCACGTCTAGAGACTTGATCCTTCTCGACACTTGATAAATATGGAGTTAATATGGATGGATTAATTTTTAACTTTTTTAAGAGCAGGTCAACATTTTCATTAGTATAAAGAGTTGGTTTCAGGGCCACAACTTGTACATTAGTCTACATATTCAATGATTAAACTTCCTTCAGATGTCCACACTATAGTTAGCTTATTATTGTGGCTATTTTTGCCTACCATTCCCAAATGAAGCCTGTTATATGCCTTACAAAAACAACATAATAGAAATATATATACATAGCATTTAAAGGATTCTAACTGTGGGGATTTATTTGGCATTGGATTCTAGCAACATCATCAGTGAGATGCGGAAGCACACTGGAGCAAATATTCGCATATTTCGCAAAGAGGAGCGACCCAAATGCGCCTCCCAAAATGAGGAGCTGGTTCAGGTTACTGAGAGCCGAGTGTTGCTAGAGATGCACTCATCCAAATTACAAAAAGGATGAGGGAAAACATTTTCAAAGAGAAGTTTCATGGTGCTACCAACGCCCACACAGTGCCTCTTTTGTCTAGTCTATCTGTACCCACTGCGATCCCTCTTTCATCATTAAGTTATGGCACAAGGCAATATGATCTAGGATTGCCAAGGTAGATCAGGTGCTCTATTGTAAAATTTTCTTTTTTTATTAATTCATTTTTTTAAATACATATTATTTATAAATATGTACCGTATTAAGTGATTATCAAATTTCAGTTTGCTTAATTGATTTTATTTAAATTCATGAGGTAAATTTATGATGTACTTTTATGTTTATAATTAAAAAATTAAAATAATTTATTTTCTATTTCATTTATAAAATGTTATATAAAATTATATTCTATAAATAATTGTAGAAAAAATTAGAGATTCAATACATGATAATAAATTTCCATAGATGAAAAAATTATATAAGTGAATAGAAACATTTTCCCTTCCAATAATGTTATTGTACATACTTATTAGCTTTTTATGGTGAATCTTGGTTATATTGTTCATATAGCAATGTTTACAATTCATTAAGAGGATTACGAGGATTGAGATGACAAGTATTGGTTTGTGCCTTGAACATTCTACTCATGATCTATGTGCTCATGGCAAGTGTTGGTCCATGTCCATGCATTGATATATATGCTTGTGGCAAATGTTTTTCCATCTCCATGCATTGATATGCATGCTTGTGGCAAAGGTTTGTCCATGTCCATACATTAATCCACACTTTCCCGTAAGTGTTGCTCCATGTCTATGCATTGTTGGGGAAAAAGAAACATGGCAGCACCATACTAACAAAGCTTCATGTTCCTTTATTAGGGCAACAACTAAAAGAAGGAAAGTAATGATGTATGGGGGTAGTTGAGGAACATTTTCAATGCTACTCATAGGAGCATTGCAAACACATTCATAGGAGTTGTGTAAGTGTTTTGTCACCTAAAATAAGTGGAATGTCTTGATTGACAGAATGTTGTTCAAACCATTCAAGGACGATTAAATGATGAAGAAGAGAAGAAAAATTGGAACAATTTTGCATATTTGTGCCTATAATAGCCAGTGGATCAACACCCATTTGGAGTATGCTAAACTTGTTTAGTGAAAATTGAAAAGACAAGAATTTTGTAGCTAAATACTTCATCGAATAAATTATAGAAGATAGAATCATTGAAGATAATGTTTATTTGCAAGTTGTACAAAATAGAGGCCCATCAAAAGTGGAGATTATGATGCATCTCTTGGATATGGAATAAGGGGATATCATTTACAACATGGCTGTATGAAGGACCATTGTGAAGAAGATTTCCACATAAACCAAGGTGAAACTTTGCTTAAGTATGGTGAAATTTGACTTCATAGAAAAAAGCTTGGTTACTGAGGTGAAAAAAATGGAGGTGAATGTTTTTAATTACATACAAGGGAGCTTGCTTATTAAGGTGAATAAAAATTTGGAGGTGAATATTACAGATCAGGAAACTCAGTTGACGCTTCATGTACTTGAAAAATTATACCCAGTGGATTGAAATAGCTTAGGAGTGATCGATGGAAAAGAACAATCTATGGAGAGAGTGAAAACCATGAGTTCACATTTCAACATTGTTTTTTAATTTTGGCCCTTTTTCGTTCAACATTGAAAGTTATTAATGAGGGTTATATGTAGTTTTCTTCTATGTACAACTGTATGGTTTCTTGCCTCCTACACTCATATGCACATTGACACAACTGCAAAAAACTAGGCTTAGAGTTTTCTCTTCATATTTATAGATACAACACTTGTCCATAACCTTTGTTTTTTCTCTAGGTTGGTCCAGGAACCCAATTTATGTCTACCTATTTATCCCTTGACATTAACCCAGATCAGTCTTTAGTTAACTTCCATCAATTAAACAAATCTCTTGGTTATTTTTATTTTAGGATAGCTCAACTCTTTTCCATATGCATAAGACTATAAGTAAATTAGTTAGTGAAATTTCCATTGAGTAAACAATACCAATTTATAACCGTATATAGATCTCATGGCCATTCCATCCATCAGAGCTAAACCAATCAATGGTTGATCATTCTTTTCAGGGTTCATTGTTTTTTCTTTGAAGTTATCTACCCACAACGCCACATACACATTGCATCACGCAACAATGAACCTATACACATGTACACACATGCACGTATACCTATGACTCAACACTTTACACATTATCACATAGAGTCCAGAGATTACTCTATCTCTATTCACGTGAACCCTACCATACCACCTCCTATGCTTTTCAATGATCACAGTATAAAAGTCCTACTTGGTAGGAATTCCTTTTTCGCTAATATATACTTCTTTCCATGCCATCTACAATATTCATCTTCCAATTCCAATGACCACTCCTGATAACCATATCAAACATAATGGAATTTTCACACACACCCACATACACACACACACACACACACACATATATATTGCATTATTATGTTTGTATCATATATGCAATTTAAGTCGAGGTTAAGTTAAATCCCTTAAACGTTTTTTATTATTCTTTATTTCCATGGACTCAACCAACCAGCTAGGTTGTCACGTTATTATTTCCACTCTAAAGTTTAGCCTTGGTCAATTCCACCGTAATACAAGGTTGTGTAATGTTATCATCACATAAATTATTTTTTAACATACATCTATGTACTTTTTAGCTTTTCTTTTGTCCCCCAGCACAACCAACATACTATTATCACTCTCACTCTTTAATTAGAGAGTCAAAAAATGTTTTTTTTTTTCTTTTATCTCAATAAATGATCTTCACATTTTTTCTTAACTCACTAACACTTTGTGGGTTTGATAAGGATTTTTAAACTATAATTTCTTCTACATCACATAGTTACCTATTACCACACACATATTTTTCCCTAAAAGGTTACTAACCGTGCTTGTTCCCTCATTCTTTAGATTGTTTTGATATCTGAAACTAAAATTTTAGATTACAATTATGATGATTCCTGACATTCCTAAATTTAGAAAGCCTCAAAAGATTTCTTTTGATATATATATATATATATATATATATATATATATATATATATATATATATATATATATATATATATATATATATATATATATGTATATATATGTATATATATGTATATATATGTATATATATGTATATATATGTATATATATATACATATATATACATATATATACATATATATACATATATATACATATATATATATATATATATATATATATCTATATATATATATATATATATATATATATATATATATATATATATATATATATAGAGAGAGAGAGAGAGAGAGAGAGGGGCATATGATTAGTTCTTCTGCTATCTTATCAATCTTAAAACCGAACCTATTCGTGATAGCCATGGAAGTTGACTCATAGTTATAAGTTGCAACATTTACCATGTTCTTACTTGAGTTATGTTTCAATTATATATTTCTCCATTAGTTACCTCCTATGTTTTTATTACACTCTATTCTACATAATGTAGGGTTTTTTTTTTTTAACTCGTTCATATAATAAATTCTTCATTATAATCAATGTTATTGTTTAATGCACTCTCTAACTAAAAATATTGAAGTAAGGTATGGATGATTAGCTTTTAAGTATCATTCATAGTTCTCAAATGCCATCATTAATGAGTTTTTGTTGAGAATTATAGTTTTGGTGGGGAAATTTTATAAGAATCTATTGCCCATTAAATAGGAACAAATCTCGCAACAAAATTTTCAATGGTAACTAAATCATGTTGCTTAGGTTTATATGGTGCTGAATCGAATTTCAATTAATATGTAATAAGATGAAGCTAATAACGCTAATAGAATAATGCATTGTTTACTTATAAGCATAATACCATATCTCATATATGATGAAACACATCTAATGATGTAAACATGTATTCTAATATTGTTTAAAATATAAACATGGAAGTGCATATTCATGCTACTAATAGTAATCTTATTGCCTACTTAATTTGTTTTTTTCTAGATGAATGTTTCTCATCCTTCTCATTTGTAATGTATTTTATGTAATGCATTGTCATTTGCACAAAAAGCTTTGAATCGATAACAATTTAATCTTCAAACATAATGAAACCTTTGTCTTTCCTCCATTTATAGCATTATCAAAAATTCAAAGACAATGAAATCTTTAATTCTGTTTGATATAAAATAATCATATATAGTAAGAACTAGTTATTAATTTAAAACTTAAAAGTTTACAAATGCATATCACCTATATTCGGTGTTAACTGTGTTTGATATACAATAATCATATATAGCAAAACTAGTTTTTAATTTAAACTTAAAAAATTAAAAATGTATCTCACCTATATTAGGTGTTAAATATCTTATAAAACCATGTCTAATAGTTACATAAAATATTAATTTAGCTAATAAAAATATAAAACAATGAAAACTTTGATAATAAAAAATGAAAGTTAATTCAATTAATCAAAAATTAAAATTAAAACCAGTAAATAAAAAAGGGTGTAAACCTATAAAAATTTCACAATGGAAGGGATAACAAAGTCAAGTTAACATCATCAATATTTACTTCATTCTTGTCCAAGATGTTAAATACACATGGGCAACAAGAGAATCTGAAGGATAAAACATGAGAATATATTTTTTATTAACAACTGATATACATTTATAGTACATTATTTGACTGTTGGGTTTCACATCCCAAGGTCTCTTTGACTTCTTTTTGTTTATTCAGCTTCCACACTAACCCATTGAGGATTAGGTGTCCAACATTCCCCCCCTTAATCCGAAGGGTTATGTATGAGTCCAAGAAGAGAGATGTAATACAAAATGTGCAAAAAATGCATGGCAAAACTAAGCTGAATGTGCTCTCTAAAATGTTGGTATAAAGGGCGGTGGTTTAAGGATGACCACCAACACTGGAATGCTTAGTGTAGTTCTCGGAACTCTTCCAAAACTGGTAAGAAGATGAAGTCTTCTGCTAGAGGAAGTGCTCCTATTGTTTTGAAGAGGGAAATTTTCAACCATGAAAGGGAGGTCTCACCCTGTATAAAAGTGAGAACTTCAACCTAAAAAGGGAAGTCTCAACCTTTGATGGTTTAAGGATGACCAACAACTCTGGAATGCTTAATTCAATTCCTGGAACTCTTCCAAAACTAGCGAGAAGATGAAGTCTTCTGCTAGAGGAAGTGTTCTCAATTTTTTTCCTGGAATTCTTCCGAAACCGGCAAGAAGCTGAAGTCTTCTGCTAGAGGAAGTGTCAAAGATTACCAACTGAAGGCATGCTTAGGGGCATCTTTGTCTCTGGCTACAACTCTGAATTTGGTGTGGCAGGTTGTGGCTCAGGCTCGCTTGATGTGGCTTTGAAGCTTGTAGATGACCATCATTTCCCCCCCTGTCAGATACAAGGTGAGATGATGGAGAAAAATCAGCTGCAAGATTGTTCAATACTCTGGAACAAGTTCTGACATGTGATTGAAATATCTTCTTGGTTGTTGATGCCCACTGCTAAGAAGCAATCCATCCAAGACGAATCTTTGTTCTTACAGGACGTTTGTTTTTGAAGCATCTATTTGAAGAATGACTGGTTTTATCACAGTTCTTACATGGATGAAGATCAAAACAGTGATCTTTCAGATGTCCAAATCGGTCATAGTGTTGGCATTTCACCTTCTGCTGTTGTTGTTGTTGCTGCGGAAGAGCGATGTAATCTAGAACAGTTGGAGGTGAACTGTCATGAAGGAATCTAGCACTCTGAAACTGAATGGGCTTTGAGTAGTCTGGAATATGAAAGGACAAGTCCTTCTCATATCCGAGACCAGTTCTGTGTTTCTTGTGGACAAGCTCTTCCCAAGGTCTGATGATGGGATTGGGAAGTGCAAGCTAAACTTCTACATCTTCATGTAACCTTGCTGCTTTATTGGGTTTTGGATCTGATTCAACCTCAATCTTGCTAATTTCATCACTTTCTAGTTGTTGATGGGTGTTTGTTTCAACCTTGAACAACATATTGTTTTGAACAGAAAACAATTTGGAATGACAAATCTGTTGAAGCTCAGCTTGCTGGAACTGAGATTCTAGTTGCAAAAATCAATCTTTTCTTCTGCATCATGTAGGTAGGTCTGAATGTCACAAAGAGTGTCTTTGCTGACATTTACCATCCCACCAATAGTTGAGTGTATTAGTGCATTCAGCAACTCCAATACATCATCAAATGTAGCCATTTTCCAAAGGTTTAAATTCTTGAACCCAAATGTACTCTCAAAACCAAATAAAGAATTGCTAACTTTCTTAAAAATAAGATGTATTTGAATGTTACAGAAAGACTGGCACAAACACAAAATGTAAGAGTGGTGCAATATCCAAATATCAAGAGCAAAAATGCGCTGCAGCGATGGATTTCTGAAATGGATCTCTTACGATTTCAAAACTTGTTTGTTTCAAAATAACTCGAAAAAAAATGTTGGAATATTGCTTCAACATTCAACCTTTTCTTTCATACCAAACACTGCTTCCTTCAAGGCATACTAACCAGAGGTCATACGCACTAGCAGAAGCAGGACATTGGACCATAAGACATGAGCGATTGAACCAAGCATTATGTGCAAGAAACAAGTAGATGGAACAACATTTAGAAAATCAATTTAATCATCTCATATAAATGGCCATTGTTTAAGCACACCAATGTACCATACCCAACATTATGCTTTGACACGATCGCTAATAGCTTAGCAATACAGATCAAAATTCCGTTGTTCTGGCTTCTTTTATTGATAAGCCTCAGCTGGAAACTAGTGACAAAATTATAATGCCTTTGTCTATTCAGCTTCCACACTAACCTATTGAGGATTAGGTGTCCAACAAAAGAAAATAGATTGATTAAGCAAATCTAAACCGTAACAAGCATGAATTTGCAAAACAACTATTAAATGAATTCTAAATATAAAAATGTGTATTGAGATGACCTTAAATCTGAAAACTTATATTTAGATCATGAAGATTGTAAAAATAAATGGTTAATTCGATATTCAAAC
Organism: Pinus tabuliformis; assembly: GCA_031772625.1. NCBI lineage: Eukaryota > Viridiplantae > Streptophyta > Pinopsida > Pinales > Pinaceae > Pinus > Pinus tabuliformis. The sequence goes on from CM062807.1 coordinate 604,828,152, forward strand.
ACATTCCACAATTCACATTAATCTCTTCCATGTAATAACATGCTCAAACGTTCTTCAACAATGAATAGGCTAATAAATACGTAGCATGACACTATAAAGTAGAGACGATAGGCATGAAAATTATAACCAACCTCGTTGCATGAGACAAAACACTATTGGTATAAAGGTTCATTCAATGAGAAGAAATACCAAAATTGTTCCACCAACTTTTCCAAAGGTTGCCCTTCAAATGATGTTGTTGTTGCTGAGCAGGAGGATTGTTCATAACTTTCTCCTCTTCTTCAAATTTACTACCATGTTTTTTTCCTGGCAGTAAATTCCTCATTCTTAAAACTCCAACAACTTGATAGGGTTTCATGACTACAAATAAAAATAATAGCAAAGCTCTTGTATATCAAATTAATCATGTAGAAATTCAGAATAAATAATAGTTTCGGTACAATAATAAGATTATGATTTTCAATAGCCCCACGAGGTAGGTGAGCTGGTAATCACAATGCACTGAAGTTCGTTAGAAAGGCAGGCTCTGTACTGATGGTCACCAGTTCAAATCCCCTGGACATACCCTAGAGCTGTATAGAGGGGCAAGTGCGGCTCCCAGTGGTTATAGAGGTAGCGATCAGAATCGACCCCGTGTAACACAAGTCACGAGACTGCCACTACTGCCGATTCCACTGTAATATAAAAAAATATTATGGTTTTCAACTTTAACTGATCTTTCTTCGGGATAGTTTTCTTAGGGTTTTACTTGTTAGCTTCCGATTGCAGCAATACTTTTTTTGCATGATTAATCTCTTATATATAAATTCTTTAACATGTATGCAGATAAAGAAGTATATAAAGATATATAATACGGAGAGAACAATAACGATCTAAATTAAGGAAAACCTCTGTAGATGGTTACAAATTAAAAATATGGTATAACCCTACCTTCTGTTCCACTATAGTCATAGTAGAGCTCAAATATTTTAGCATTGTAGCCTAGAACTGGCACACGACCTTCCCAAGTGTATAATTTCATAGCAGTGTGAGTTATTTTATGCACAGTCTCATCTTTACTTGACAAAAGTTTTAATGGACCAATGTTGCCCTATACATTTAATGTAACCAATAAATGATTAACTTTGTTGGCTTTCACCTTTAACAACTAAAGGGGTAATGAAAATTGTTCAAAACAAAATAAACCACCAGTGTCAGTGTTAAAATCAATTGAAGAAAAAAACAAAATGGAAGATAAACCTAGTTATTTCAGCATAGAGAGACAAGCAGAAGTGAGATATTTAGCTAACAATGAACACATTGGGCTTGTAGATGAATTAACATCTGGTGCTCCAGAATTATTTTTGGGATTTGATTGCCATTCTTCGATCGCATTGAATGATCCCTCTTAGGGTTGAGCTGTTTAAGGTTAGGGTTAAATCCCTTTACCATATTTCCTTGTTTCTGCCATGGATCTGATCCACCTAGGACAGTTTTGGTGATTCAAAATCAAAACAACAGCAATATTGTAAGCACCAAAGGCATCCCTTGTGATTTCTAGTCTAGTTCAGTAACATCCTACATGAGTCGACCCGTTCTCCATCTAAGGACGAAGCTGCATCAAAGTATTGCACATCATTCAAGGAAACAATTCTTGGCCCACCTTATAGGACTGAAAAAAAAACCAACAAAAACCAACAAAAATAAAATCATAACATAACCTCGAATATAAGCACAACAAAAAACAGAGAGAGAAGGAAGTGAAATTTTTGCACAGAAAAGAGCATGGTAATGTGATGATACTATGGGTTGAGATGGGGAAAGGAAAATCACTTGTTCAATACAGGCTAACGACCGACAAAGGCACTTCAATGTCTAGGAGTTTAATTAGCAGGGAAAATGTAGAATCGGTTTGGACCACCAAAAATATTAATATCAAAATTATGTTCAGTGAGCTCAACCTACAGATTCAAATGGAGATGGAGAATTCATTTCGAAACATGGGCAGGAATGGATTTTGCAAATTCAAATGGAGAATGGAGAATTCGTTACAAAACATGGTCGAGAATTATTTTTTCCTCTGCCCACCCAACTGCACTCCATTAACGAGTAGTCAGCGGATGGAGACTAACATCACATCGAATCTGACATGAATCCCTAATCTTGCCATACAGACCCTGATCGTCACAGCTGACATAGAATTTTGACATTGCATTTGCCGATGACCAAAGTCAGAAGTTTTCCCAATCGGCGGACATTCCCGTGCAATTCCTCTACCTGGGTAGACTACTTCGTAATGAATTCCAAGGGACACATGTGGAATGTGAATAGTCACATATGGAATGTAATAAGTCATGAATAGAATATGAATAGTCATAGGAGTTGAAGAGTTATAAGGAAGTACAAAGTTCATCCTTATTTGCTATAAATAGCTCATCATAGCTTAAGTTAAGGGCTTGGTGATGCAGCAAAAGCCGCATCTAAGGGCTTGGATTCTTGGAGTCTTGTCTTCGCTTCCCTTGTAGTTGCATAGGAGATAGATCATTGTTTGGAGAAGCATGTTGTGGCTTCATGTTCCACTATTGGATATAGTGTTTCATACATCTAACAATGTACTTGGGATCCTTCACTCTTAATCAAAAGCTCTATGAGCCGACCCGTCTTCATACATGTATCATAGATATATAAGATTGTTCTTGTTATGTTTATGATATATGTCACTTTAATTAGATATTAAGTGAATGAACTAATTTTTTTCTTAGGTATTGTTTTTATTGAATGAGTGTTGTTATACTTCAATGATTGTTGCTTATAATGTGGACTAAGATACAAGAAATAAATAATTCTTTTTCTTCCTACTCAAGTCCCCTTTTAGGATATTACTACTACTTTTCTAATTGGGGGCTCAGTTTCCTTTTATCAGTCGTGGATGTTCCCTCTTGCACCTTACATTGGGTGTCTCACAAAGCTCACATACCTGCTACCCCAAATATGTGTTGTGTTCTCTTGTGTGTAATGATAACCAAGGCATATCTTCGAAACCTTTCCAATGGTGGCCGGACCATATGCCTGAATGGGACTCCTACACCAAACAATGTGAGGTCTATCAAGGACTTCATATTAGGGAGATCCCCTTACAATGTTGGTGCCATCTAGCACCATCAACATTTTTGGTGTGAGAAGGAGGGACAAATAGTTGAGCCTGTGATGTCTATTTGAGTCTCTCACCTTTAATGGCTTCATCCTAGATCATAATCTAAGGTGTTTTTATGAAGCCTTAGATCTTTTAATACATGTAGAATTTTTACATAACTTGTCACATCTTAAATTCGATGGCAAGGGTACAACAACCATCCTTGTTATGTGATTAAGTTTGTTAAATTTTTTTCAAGGGGTGTTTATTCTAAAGAAATCCTTGCACAATTGTTTACCCTTATATTGGATGGTCATGTGAAGCAATGGTGCTAATCACTACCTACTACTTTTGTTTCATCTTTCAAGCAGTTGGTTAATGAACTTCATCGCATTTTCGACAAATATGAGTATCATGATGTTATTGATGAAATTAATCAACTTAGAATGGAATGAAATGAATCTCTTAAAGATTTTTGCTGATCGTTTGCTTCATCTTTGTTATGAATTTCCCGACGAGGATGTGGACTGGCAGTTCTTAGATGAGAAGTTTCGTTTCTTGGTTTGGATGTCAAGAAAATATTTTGAATTTGATTAATTATTTCCTCCCTATAAAGAATAATTTCATCATCGTGAGGAAATATTGGATATGCCTTTTGTGCCATGTCCCCCCTTTTGATGTTCCATGTTTTCAACCCGAACCAATCACTAAACCGGAAGATCAATGTGCTGATGAAGAATTAATTTTTCTTTCACATCTTCCCCTGATGGTGAGTCCTTTGTTCTTTCCAATTCACCATCTTCGCACCTTGATATTTCATTAGTGAATATTTTACCCGTTAATCAAACTAAACCCTTGAACAACCATGGCCCTGATGATTTCCTTTTCTATGAATTACATGGGAATGATTGGTCGAGTGACATGGATGAACCTTTGTTTTTGTAAGAATATTTAGATTTGTGGAAATTTCAAATGAAGTCTGATGTGATCATCGAGGATTTTCTATCACATATATCTCCTTTTGATCAAGAAGATGACATGCTTATCATTGAGGATTTTTGTGGTCATCCGAAAAATATATCTAATCAACCACAATTTTTTAAATCTCATGATCTTAGTAATGACTCTTGTTTTGATAAGAAGTTGATCATGTTTCCATGAAATCTAAACTTAAGTAAGGTGAGTAGGACACTTCATCCTAGGTTAATGGTTATGTGATGTATGAGCATCCAACACTCTTAATCAAACGAGGAATCCAAAGAAAAGCAAGGAGGACGTGGACCATCAGAGCTAAACAAGGGACATTTCTCCTACATCTGGCACTCTGAATCAAATGAGGAATCCAAAGCGGAGAAAGGAGGACGTGGACCATCAGAGCTAAACAATGGACATTTCTGTTAAAATAGAGCTAGTTTGATGGACTTAATTAAATCTAATCTGCCATATGTATGCATATAGAGGGATTAATTGAGTGATTTGCGAGAGGAGATCATGGAAGGATTTGATCAGATCCTTCTTGTGATCCAATCCAAAGGTTTCCTTATATATTATGAGCCTGTGTGTTCAAGGGGGATATAGAGAGTGACAAATAAAATTTGTGTAAACCAGAGTGATCGAAATGTAATTGAAGGGAGCTTCTTCCTAAGGCTAAAATTCCTTAGATTTGTATTCATATCATGTATAATATAAAAGTGTGTTCAGTTTTGAATTTGTGTGTATGTGTGTTGTTTCATAGATAGTCTGAATATTCTGTGTTGTACGTTTGATTGACCATCAATCACTGTAAGGATCGATGGTGATCCAATGATAATATGAGTGATGTGAGTGTTTTAGGAGTGTGGTAGAGCCGTGCTAAGTCCAGAGATCCATCAATAAGAAGAAGATCAATGACATGGGTGACAAAGAATGAGAACCATCGATCGCTTAGATCTAACAGTCAACGCATGCTGGAAGAGCGCGGAAGATAATCAGCGAAGAGGTGGTTTCTTGAGACAAAGTGGCATTTAATCACAAATCGCATTAGACAGAGGTCAAGGGATGGCGAAGATGGAATAGCGATATGCAACGAGGTGCGATCGGAGAAAGGGAGGGGCAGCACTGCAGAAATGTCTTTGATGTGTGGACCCGATGATTCATGAACGTGGGTTCATTCTTATTGAAGTCCAACCTATACTTCTGAAGCAGGGTTTTCCTTCATTCCCATGTATCCATGTATTATGATAGTTGAATGGTCTCGGATTTAAAGGCTTAAGGACTCAAATAAACGCTTCCGATAGGTTTGTGGGGTCATAACCCATAGGCCTCCGGATCAAAATATTGATACGAAAGGGATTTTGCCTTACACCAAAATTTGTTGGCATTATGTTACAAGTGTTTTCCTTGATGGAAACTCACTCAGAGGTTGATATAGGTGATGGTAACTCAATCAGAGGATAGATCTTAGTACAACAGGTCAAGAGAGAGGTATACGCAGGTTCTTTGTGACAAAGTCGCGTATACATGCGGGTTAGACGTTCCGAAGACGCGTATGCGTATACACGCAATTTCACGCAAGGAAAAGTGCGTACATGTGGGAGAACTTATGCTTTGATCCATGGTATTTAGTCCTTGGTATTTGAACCTATGGTTGTGGACCATGGTATCTCGTCTAAAGTGTTGATCCCAAGTATTGGGTCCATGGTATTGTTTCTACATGGTTTTTGACCATGGTATTGGAGAAGCCTAAACCTATATAAGGAGAAGATCATTAGGCAAAGGGAGAGGTGCGAGGAATGCATGTCTGACGAAGTGTGAAGATCTAGTATGCTGGTAACGGGTTGTGATGCTTGGCTCAGGTTGGAAATGACAACGAAGGTATAATTAATTATCTTTAGATCTGTACGCGGGTTGTCTCTGGTGAAAGTGCGTATACACATGGTTTTGATATAGTCAAGTAGCGTATGCATGATGAGATTTGGTGTTTCAGGTTGCTGTTGGTTCTAGTGGTTGTTGCAGAGTTCTGGGCTCTGGTCTGCGTTCTGGTAACTGTGTTTTTGATGACAGGGTTTCAGTGATTCAGTATTGGGTGATTTAGAGATTTATGATGCAAGTATAAGTTGATGATTGTATTGCAGCAGTGATTGTTTTGTACTTATGGATCTAGTCTGAAAATTGATGAAACGTGGTCCCTGGAAGAAAAGAAGGTTGTAGCCTTCTGTAGGTCAGCACCTACGTACTAGTATATCAGCTAGTACAAGAGCTAAGGGGGTTGTAGCTCCCTTCTAGCAGAAGCTGGAGAACGAGAGAGGGTTGTATCCCTCTGCAGGTTGCAGCCTGCGTGCTGGTAAAGGACTGCACCAGTACATTGTAAAAGAAGTTTCTTATTAAAGGAAGATAGAAACAAATTGCAGCAGGTGGTTTTCACCCACATTGGGTTTCCACCTTATATCATGGTGTTCATGTGTGCTATTTATGTGTGATGATCTGTTCTGTTTACTGTTCATATGGTTAATAATGTTCTGATGCATTCATTGAAGATGAATTAACTAAATCATAAAGTTTACTGGGATGTACGCTAGTTGCTTTTAACACAGTGGCATATATACGTGGTTATATTTAACTGAAGTAGCGTATATGAATCAGAATATGAAAATGGAAAAGTGTTTGATTTGCTAATACTGATTCACCCCCCCCCCCTCAGTATTATTTCCAACAATTGGTATCAGAGCAGGTCCTTTAGAAGAAGCTTGATTGCTTGAAGGAAAGATCCATCAGAATGGCTAATCTAGAAAGAGAGGCACCCATCAGGCCACCAATCTTTGACGGGAAAAACTTTACCCACTGGAAGATAAGAACCACGACATATCTACAATCGCTTGGAGCAGAAGCTTGGGGAATCATGGAAGGAGGATATAAATACCCATCAGCAACTCCTATAGATACAGTAGAGAGAAAGCAATATGAGCTCAATGCCAAAGCTGTTACTATTTTATGGGAAGTTTGTCACAATCAGAATTTATGAAGGTCATGCATTTCAAATCAGCTAAGGAAATATGGGATAAAATCATTCTAAGCTATGAAGGATATGAACAGGTAAAAAGAGCAAAGCTTCAAACTCTCAGAATCCGATATGAAAATCTTAAGATGCATAGTAATGAAAGCATAGCTAATTACTTCCTGCATATAGATGAGATTGTAAATTGTATGAGGAATTTGGGTGAATAATTTAAGGAAGTGGTCTTAGCTGAAAAGGTTTTGAGATCCCTGTCTGCTAACTTTGATTCCAAAGTGTCTACCATAGAAGAAAAGGGGAATCTACAGAAAATCACCATGTCACAGCTTCACGGAATCTTAAATGGTTTTGAGATGAGAAAATAGGGACCATCAGAAGCTGCATTCGAAGCATCAGGATACATGTCAGAAGAAGAAGATGAAGTAAATTTTGTCAAGAATCTTGAAAGGGGAACTGGATGGTTCAAAGGTAAGCTACCTTTCAAATGCTTTTCATGTGGTAGAGTTGGTCACTACGCTGCTAGATGCCCCCATAACAAAGAAAAGATGTCTGAAGAAGGTAATAGAAGCTATTATACCCATGTTAAAAGTAATGACTCATTCAATGGTAGTGAAGACATTAGAAGTCTCATGGCATATGAAAAGAAGGATGCAGAAATTGAAGAAGTTACCAAATTAAACGAACAATTGGAGTCAGTAACCAGAGTAAGGGAGAAATTGCAGGATATAGTAAAAGATCAGAGCATAACAATTCAGAGACTTGAATCAAAGATCCTCTCTCTAAAAGAAGATCTTGAAAAATCAAAGAAGCAGAATAGAGAAGCTCTTGAAGAACAAGAACATGAAGTGATCAAATTAAAGCAGCAAGTGGAAGAAGGAAGAAAAGTTGAAGAAGACATAAGGAAACAGTATCTGGAAAAGGAAGAACAACATCAGGTTGAGGTAAATATCTTAAAAGGTAAATTAGAAGAAAAGGATAAATAGTTACGATTCCAAGATAGTACTAAGATTTTGGATGAAATTCTTGGTAGTCAAAGATCCCCTACTATCAAAACTGGTCTTGGCTTTTATGAATTTGTTGAAGGTGAATCTAGCTCACAAGGTGAGGCAAGGAACTCTAATGAGAAATCTGAAATGCTCAACAAGGAACAACCAAGGAAAGAAATTCCTCAAATAAAATCCTTTGCTCCTAACTATGGAAGTGATAGGCGATTATTTCCTCCACTGAATAATGTTGAATGTTATGTATGTCATAATCTTGGACATGTTGCAGCCAGATGTAGAAGTAGAATGGTTCGAGACCATCACAATAGATCATCACATTCCAGGTATTTCAAAGGATATTGTTTTGCTTGCAATGCGTTTGGACACAAAGCAATTGATTGCAATAGAAGGAACATGAAACATGTAAGATGTTATACATGCAACAAGCTTGGACATAAAGCAAGGGAATGCAGGAGTAAATTTCAAAATTCAAAACAAGAGGACCATACATCATCATAGTTCCAGGAATTGAAGAAGACAAAATTAGAGACAGAAAGGTGTGACATAAGTCAGCTGACATAACAGACACAGGGGAAACTGAAAGTGAAGAAATTTAGTATTCCATCTTGCATACGCTGATATAATGAAGATAAGTCACGTATATACGTGAGTTAGAGGTTGCAGAGTCGCATATATGGAGTTGAGAAGAAAAAGGCAGCAGAACAAGCTCAAGAAATGGTTTGGTCATGATATGTAATGGTTGGCATAGGCTCAGGGGGAGCATATACCTCTGTTGGAATTATGGTTAGAAGTCGTTGATGAAGTTTATGAAGCCAAATGATACATCTTGCTGTTTGATCAAAGGAATGGTATTGCAGGTTTGGATGCTGATGCTTATGGTGCATATCATATATGATGTATGATAGTGGCTAATATGGTCTTGAATGGATTGCTGGTTTTTGAACTTGCATCTGCTTAGGGGGAGCATAGATGGATTGATACAACTTGGCATATACAAAAGGGGAGCCCAATCAGAGAGTTCAACAGGTACTCAGAGGGAGTATGGATAGCAGAGGGAGAGAAATTCTTGGTCTGCCCTTTGCCCTTGATTTCAAAGGGGGAGAGTGACTTGGTGTGGTGGTTGCCATCAAGTCCAAAGGGGGAGATTGTTGGCATCATGTTACAAGTGTTGTCCTTGATGGCAACTCACTCAGAGGTTGATACAGGTGATGGTAACTCAATCAGAGGATAGATCTTAGAACAACAAGTCAAGAGAGAGGTATACGCAGGTTCATTGTGACAAAGCCATGTATACACGCGGGTTAGACGTTCCGAAGACGCGTATGCATATACACGCACATTCACGCAAGGAAAAGTGCGTACATGTGGGAGAACTTATGTTTTGGTCCGTGGTATTTAGTCCTTGGTATTTGAACCTATGGTTGTGGACCATGGTATCTAGTCTAAAGTGTTGATCCCAAGTATTGGGTCCATGGTATTGTTTCTACATGGTTTTGGACCATGCTATTGAGAGAAGCCTAAACCTATATAAGGAGAAGATCATTAGGCAAAGGGAGAGGTGCGAGGAATGCGTGTCTGACGAAGTGTGAAGATCTAGTATGCTAGTAATGGGTTTGTGATTCCTGGCTCAGGTTGGAAATGACAACGAAGGTATAAGTAATTATCTTTAGATCTGTACATGGGTTGTCTCTGGTGAAAGCGCATATACACACGGTTTTGATATAGTCAAGCAGCGTATGCATTATGAGATTTGGTGTTTCAGGTTGCTGTTGGTTCCAGTGTTTGTTGCAGAGTTCTGGGCTTTGGTCTGCATTTTGGTAACTATGTTTTTGATGACAGGGTTTCAGTGATTCAGTATTGGGTGATTTAGAGATTTATGATGCAAGTATAAGTTGATGATTGTATTGCAGCAGTGATTGTTTTGTACTTATGGATCTAGTCGGAAAATTGAAGAAACATGGTCCCTGGAAGAAAATAAGGTTGTAGCCTTCTGTAGGTCAGCACCTACGTACTAGTATATCAACTAGTACAAGAGCTAAGGGGGTTGTAGCTCCCTTCTAGAAGAAGTTGGAGAACGAGAGAGGGTTGTAGCCCTCTGTAGGTTGCAGCCTGCGTGGTTGTAAAGGACTGCACCTGTACATTGTAAAAGAAGTTTCTTATTAAAGGAAGATAGAAACAAATTGCAGTAGGTGGTTTTCACCCACATTGGGTTTCCACCTTATATCATGGTGTTCATGTGTGCTCTTTATGTGTGATGATCTATTCTGTTTACTGTTCATATGGTTAATAATTTTCTGATGGATTCACTGAAGATGAACTAACTAAATCATAAAGTTTACTGGGATGTACGCTAGTTGCTTTTAACACAATCACATATATACGCGGTTATATTTAACTGAAGTAGCGTATATGAATCAGAATATGAAAATGGAAAAGTGTTTGATTTGCTAATACTGATTCACCCCCCCCCCCCCCTCAGTATTATTTACAACAAAATCTCCTTTCATCATTTGGTATCATAGCAGCAAAAGGGAAGAAGATTTCCAGCGAGAAGGAGGAAGAGTTTTCAAGCAGAAGGAGAAGAGGTACAATTGTTGAAGTATGGTGAGTTTATGGTCTATACTGTCGTGCAGATAGTGACAGTGGAAGGTGAGAAGAATTTCAGAAAACCTAGAGCAAGGAGTGATCAATTGGTTCCAGAGGAGAGAACCAGAAGGATGCCAAAAGACTAAAGCTCAGAGGAGAAAGCCCGGTGAGGTATCATGTAGTAGAGAAGACTGTTACTGTAGAGGTTGGTTGCAGCTCATAGAAGATCATGAATGTAGTTCCACTGAGAAGTGGGTAGAATTGCTAAGAATAAGGAGAAGCATATGACCAGGTGGTCATAAATTTTTGTTCCTCGGGAGTCTGATGCAGGAGCATCTGACACTCTTAATCAAATGAGGAATCCAAAGCAGAGAAAGGAGGATGTGGACCATCAGAGCTAAATAGGGGACATTTCTGTTAAAATAGAGCTAGTTTGATGGACTTAATTAAATGTAATCTGCCATATGTATGCATATTGAGAGATTAGTTGAGCGATTTACGAGAGGAAACCATTGAAGGATTTGATCAGATCCTTCTCATGATCTGATCTAAAGGTTTCCTTATATATTATGAGCCTGCGTGTTCAAGGGGGATATAGATCTTGTGACAAATAGAATTTGTGTAAACCAGAGTGATCAAAATGTAATTGAAGGGAGCTTGTTCCTAAGGATGAAATGCCTAAGATTTGTATTCATATCGTGTATAATATAAAAGTGTGTCCAGTGTTGAATTTGTGTGTATGTTTGTTGTTTCATAGATAGTCTGAATATTCTGTGTTGTAGGTTTGATCGACCATCGATCACTGTAAGGATCGATGCTAATCCAGTGATAATATGAGTGATGTGAGTGTTTTTAGAGTGTGGCAGATCTGTGTTAAGTGTAGAGATCCATCAATAAGTAGAAGATCAATAGCGTAGGTGACAAAGAACGAGAACCATCAATCATTTAGATCTAACGGTCATCACATGGTGGAAGAGCAGGGAAGATAATCAGCGAGGAGGTGGTTTCTCGAGACAAAGTGGTATTTTGGGCGAGGTAGAAGTGGTAAGTGGTAATTCAGGGTGGTCACCCGAATCCATTAACTGTTCGACATGTAGCAGCTGAGGAGAGAGGAAAATAGCTTTTCAGGTGGGTAACCACCATGCAAGTGGTCCACCCGAAATCAATGTCAATCGTCGAATCAAAAGGAGGTGATCAACGGTGGAGATCGAGCAGACTGGTTGGTGATCAAGAAAAGCGACAACTGTTGGATCAAGCGCCAGATCAACAGCCAAGATTTAATCGCAAATTGCATTAGACAGAGGTTAAGGGATGGCAGAGATGGAATAGCAATATGCGATGAGGTGTGATCAGGGAAAGGAAGGGGCAGTGCTGCAGAGGTGTCCTTGATGTGTGGACCCTATGATTTATGGATGTGGGTTCATTCTTAATGAAGTTCAGCCTATGCTTACAAAGCCTAGTTTTACTTCATTCCCGTGTATTCATGTACTCGAATAGTTGAATGGTCCCGAGTTTAAAGGCTTAAGGCCTCAAATAAATTCTTATGATAGGTTTATGGGGCCATAACCCATAGGCCTCAAGATCAAAAAATTTATATGAAAGGGATTTTTCCTTACCCCAAAATCTCCTTTCATCACTACGCCAGGATCCTATCACCATGACGGTATTTGTGATTCTTGTCATTTCATGATTCTTTTTCACAATTTTTTGTTAATGTCATCATGTGGGATGTCTACTCTCACCTAAGGGATGCTCATTGTCTTCACCTAAAAATTTTCAATGCTTAGGGAATAAAGTTTAATTTGACTATTGAACTTCCACCATTGCATCCCACCTTAAGAAAATCTTCAACATTAGTCGAAATTTCAACCTAAAAGTGCCCATGAAATTTTCACGTACATAATATGTAAACCAATCAAAATCCTTTAATCTTAAAAAGGGGTACATGTACATATTTTGGAAGGAAAAATAATAAAACAACAAAACTTTTTGTAATTGTATTTTTGGCTTACCTCGTTAAAAGTTTACTCAAATTTCAAGTGTAGACACTCATTGGATGCAGAATTTAGTTACGCATCCAATACATATCTACACTTGAAGTTTGAGTAAACTTTAATTTCACATCCAATGAGTATATATAATTGAAATTTGAGTAAACTTATAAGGAGATAAGCTAAAAATACAATGAAAAAAAAGTAATTTTCTTCTTTTCCCTCCAAAATTCATAACTATTATTTTATTATTTTCCTATTATTTTATTATTTTTACGTAGGATGCAAGTTTTAAGCTAAAGTTTCCCATAATTTCTATGGTGTGGAAGCATAGAAGGGTCTTAATGGATCTTTTACATCATCCATCAAATAATCTCACTCGCACAACAACATGGATTGTGGTCATCTTGTTAATGTCGCTTATAACATGAATCTGTCTTTGTTTAATTTTTCCTATCATAGTTTCCCTAAAAGTTGTTTCCATGATCCTATTGGATACTCTTTGTAAGAATATTATTAGTATGGACCCATGTTTCATGACATTTACTTGAATGCGCTCCATCATGTCCAATATGGCCATCGGCCTGGTGATTATTGTTGTTTTGGAGTCTTTCATTAGGTAAAGCAGTTGAATGTGATGCACCATTGTGATTGAACAATGTATTCCTATGTATCGGTGTGAATGTTTACATTGTTTATCATTTACGCTACACTACACATAATTTGGGCTATATACGATCACATATTTCAACCCAAAGGTCGGGAGTAGCTTCTATGGCTAGATTGAAAATTCCACTTCACATGCTCAGCACTTGTACTGTTTAGTCTAGGGTACAATTAGTTAGATACATTACATTCCTATTTTTCTCTTCCATCTTCCCTTTTTTCTCTTTTGGTTTTATTGGCTTTTGAATAAAGTTGGTTTTTAGCTTCAATATGATGTGGATAATCTTTTGTGAAAGAAAAGATTTGGTAACACAAAACGCTTGGCTTATCCATCACCCTCTTCCTTGATTTGGTTTACATATTTCATGTCAATGATTTTCCTCTGGAAAATATAATCCTTCAGCCTCGAATCTATACACAAACCATGATGCATGTATCTCTTTAAAATTCTCATTCCTACACTCAATCTTGTTTATGAATAGTGTGTTTTCTTTCCTATCTATATGAGTACAGTAAGACAAGGAGAAAACTTGTAGCGATCAAATCATTAGAGGTATAAAACTTGTCTCCCAAGGAGCAACCTATTCTTCTCCCAATAATTCAGGATCTCTATTCCGCCCATTGAAGAATAATAAGTGCCTATGCATAGTCACATTGAAAAGAAATAAAAATAAAAAGTTGAAAGAAGAGAAAGGCTTCCTACATAGGGAGGTGAAGCAAGCGACTTCATTGGGGTACTGAACAGGCTCGCTGGTAGTGAAGCAACATTTATGTTCCTAAATAGACTCTATCAGGGTACTGTTGAGGCCTATTGGAATGGGAGCAATGCCAGAGATGTAAAACTAATACTCTAGTTGTTTTAACTCACTATACTATATTACCCTTACTTATGTTGACAGGATAATGATATGGCTTGCTTTACGTTGTGTTACATCGAGTAATGAAATAGGAAAAAAAATATTTTTAACTAGGTAAGAGTGGAGAGCTAAGGTAACTCATTGATTGAATCAATACTCCCTAGAGAATTTAGAATTTGCACTTAAATAAAACCGTTTTAGAGAAGCTAGAGTTCTCCTAGTGCTTTGCCAAGTGTTGTTTCTGTGACAACAACCCTCCAATTTTTTTCCTCAATCAATTTTAGAGCCTACAAGAACCGTCGTTTCAATCCTCCTAGTGTTTTCATGTTGTTTGATTTGTTATTTGTATGTTTTCTCCTAGTGTTGCATCCTACTAAAGTCAATATTTCCTAAGTGTCCTCACCTAACACTTAAAAGTTCTTCGGTTATCTATTCCATGTTTAGGTGGAAGAATGCCTTACCTTGACTTAGAAACTATACTTTATGCCATCCACACACTAATAAAAGCACACAAAAGAATAAAAAATCAAACAAAAACGAGAAAAATGATCTTTAAGGCAAAATCGCACTTCAAGTGTGTGAGACATGCACTTGAATTGAGTGCACTCCTTCGGGATGAAGAAGTGTCCCCTCCTTGAGTGCACTCCTACATGTTGAGCAAGTGCACCCTACTTGAGTGCAGTACTTCATGCTAAAGACATGCACTCTTCCGAGTTGCATTCACTTTCCTCTTTGTTGAATGTGGGCTCACTTCTAGAAAATAGAAGCCCATTTAAATTCCCTTAAATAATCCTTTCACTTGTTGACAAGTGGTGATTATGCATGAAACATTTTTGCATGTAAAATATTTCAGATTAACCCAATTTAATCATTCATTTCCATAATCATTTTCATTCGGGTTGGGCGCATAGTTGTGGATTGAGATTTTCTTCATCAACCCACATCACAAGTGTGTTTTGCACGTTGAATATATTCATTGCCTTTCATGATTTCACTATCGATCTTGATTTTCTTGGTGGTGTTTCTTTTTTTTTTAGTTTATTCATTGGCGTTTATGTTCAATCTTGATTCTCCAAGTGTTATTTTGTTGTCGCGTGCAGATACTTTGCACATTCCTCAACCTTTCACATTCTACCATGATTGCAACAGGGTCCATATAAGCTTGCATATCCGTCTTCTTTGCATTCTTATCATGAAATATTTTTGTCAAACGTGATCTTGAGCAATCCTCAGGTAGAACGCACTTCTGAAACTCGAAGCCCAATCAGCCTTAAAAAGGAACCAAAAATGACCAAGTTTCCCTCTTGAGCTCATCCCTTCGTTACAAGGAATTATTCCCTCCCTTGAGTGCATGAGTGCACCTCAAATACTTGAATGATTTTCGTTTGACAATTCAGCATGTGCCAGTGTGCCCTCCTTTCCTTTGAGCACATGACCACACCGTGAAGAAATGAAGTATTGAAAAAATGTTCCTTTGTCCCTTCAAAGTGTGCTAGTGCACCCTCTCTATCTCCTTAAGTGCATGAGTGAACTATGAAGGCCTGAGGGTCCAAAAGATCACCCCTTCAACCGTTTGGACTTTGCCATTGTTCCCTTGATGGTTTTCTTCACTTTCTTGAGTGCATGAACACACTACAAAGTTCTCAATGACCCTTGACATTCCTTCCTCCTTTGAAAGTGCACCCTCCTAGTCTCCATGCTTATTTTCTTATGCATATAAGTGATTTTGTGTTGTCATTGATATATCTTTATGATCAGCTACATTTGATGGCTATTTGTACATGATTTATGAGATATTGTTTCTTAGTTAGCTTGCATAAAGCTAATCATGTCATTATGAGTGTGATGCCACAAATAGGTGTTTGAGCTATAAGTATTATCTCACTTTCATCATTTGTGGGAGCCATGCCTCCTCGTAAAGTGGCCTCCAAAGAAGTCTCATAAGTAAATAATGAGGAACATGATGAAGCTACCAAGCAAATCATTCCCATTTATGCAAAAAACATAGTGCTTCATTGATATGTCTACTAAGGTCACATGGAGCAGTATATAAAATACATTCATGAAGAAACATTTTGTTGAGGACTTGGAGGATGTGCAAGGATACATGAACATCAAGTGGTCTAAGATACAAAGGATCACATGTAGATTATTGGCCATCCCCTGTGTAGAAGTAATTGAGTGGATCATTACACATATGGATGACTCTCATCTCATGCTCGTTAGCGTGAGTGGTAGTTAGCTCACCACTTATTATGGAGACAACATGAAAATATGCTACAAGATTCTTAGGCCCACAGAATATGAAAATGATGAATTCTACATTAGATGGGCAAACCTCAACACATGTGACAATATCAAATCATGGTGTCGAGATCCCACTAAGTTTCAACATCGCTCATATGTAGTCTACCTGACTAAGATCCTCAGAGATGTATATCAATATCTAATAGCCATGTGTTGTCAATTCCATGGACACATGAATGTTGCAGTGTTTGAGGAAAACTAGATATATATGCTCAATATGGTGGTAACCCATGGAAGAATCTTCAATTGAGCAAATATATGGTCATTTGAGTTGTAGCGTCATGTGGGGTAGGAAAAAGCATCTTTGAGGGTAAACCAAGCCTCGAAATTCTACATGTATGCATTTATTTAGATGGAATATGTGCACAGTACGTGTTCCCTAGAATGTACTAGAATTGGACCTCTGAGGACAAGTTCCCAGTTTATTTCTACTGCGGAGTGGTATCATAATCAAGCTTCAGAGGCGCATATGACATATTGGCTAAACACTTCTTTGTAGCTATCTTTCATATTATATTCAATATCAATCCTCCTTGTGTGACTGATAAGGTGAAGGAGTCAGTATGAGATATCACAGATTGGTTTTCATCTCTCGAGGGTGCATACATTAGATATTTTCAATGTCAGATATCCCTTCATCTCATGTCACAATATGTGACCAATAAGGTGGTCATGCAAGAGGCAAAAAATTAGTTAGACAAGGGATCATCAAGAGTTCTCCACTTGAGGAAGAAATCCCCTTGGCCCACCTTCCTCTTGAGGATCAAATTATATGTGTTGAGGTGCCACAAGGAGACAAAAATAGAAATACAAGATTTGGACTGCTTACACTTCGCCACTAAATAATTTTAAGGATATGATCTTGGGAGAGTGTGCAAGCAACATTGATAAAGGATAAATTACAGTATGTGGTATTCATCGATGTCCACAACAAAATATGAAAAAATGAAGAACTAGTGTAATGTAGTTAGAAAGAAACATCCAACAATAGAGACCAGTTCACCCTAAGATCCACCAACTCAAGATATGCAGGTCCAAGAGGAAGAACAGACAACCCCTCAAGCAAGAAACCTAGCTCCTAAGAAAATGATCAGATATGATTCGATAGGTGAGAGTAGCAGGAAGTGGAAAGTTGATCCTTTGAACATAAGAGTTATTCAAGTAGAACGAGGGAGGAGATAAGTAGAAGAATAAGAGGAGAAGAGGTTGTACAATGAGTTTATTCAAAAGAAACAAGAAGAATAATAGGAGAGGATAAGGATAGAAGAAGAACAACAAAGGTAGTCCCAAGAGGAAGAAGTAGCACAAAGATTAGAAGAAGAATAGTTGACTTAAGAGAAAAAGAAAATAGGTGAAGGATAGAAGAAGAATAGCAAAGGAAATCCCAGTAGGAAGAAGTAGCATAGAGTGTGGAAGAAGAACAATTGACTCAAGATATTGAAGAGGAATATTTGTAGGAAGAAGACACCATTCAACCCATGGATGATGAGACAGGTTCTCCACAAGAACCTCCTCTCACAGGTGGTCATCTTCCACTTGGAGAGATATAGATCATGCCTTTACCGAAATACATAGTCATGGATATATGTAGTGTCACGATTGATCAACTTATGAAGAGGATCGTGTAGAGAAGGAATAGACGCTTTCCAAAGGATCCTCAAAATCCAATCTTTGTTGCTACAAAAAAGGTGAGTGTTTCCAACACTAGAAGGAATCATAGGGAAATCATGGAAGAAAATGTTGCTTTTTCCATAGCAACACAAGACAACTATGAATATCTTTTAAGTGAGAATTCTAGATTAAGCAAATAACTTACTACAATGAAGAAACAAGAAGAACATCTTGTGGTAGAGAACCTACGTTATCATCACTGATTTTCAACATCGTAGAATGGTAGTCAACCATATGGTAAGAACTAGGGCCAGTGGAGGATACCATGGAATGGCTATATGATGAGATGATACTTATATAATAGGTAGTGGCTCATCTTGTTGGTATTCAGAAGAAATCAAGGGAAGTGGTAAAACTATTGAAAGTAGAAAACAAAGTGGTGGACCATCTTCAGGAGTGGGATGCCAAGTATCCATATGCTCCAAAGCATTTGGAAAGGAAAGACAGGATTACAATAGAGATAAAAAAAGTTCAGTTGAGGCTCCACCATCACCACTGCATTCATCTTGGTGAATATTCTATTAGTACTATTACTGCCTATAATCAACTACATTATGATTTTGAGTGCTCGAACAAGTGGTCTATTTGAGTGCTCTGCATGGATAGTTGAACTTGATATTAACCTACTCTAGTTTATTTTTTCTTATCCCCTTCTGAAATAAAAATCATGGATTTTGGGGAGCTATGATCCACTTGTAGCTCCCTCCGAAAATATGAGAAAACCATTGAAGAGCTGTGATACGAACTTAAAGTGGTCTTAGTAATATTGGTAGAAATAGAAAGATCTCTAGGAAAAGATATGGACATGGCTTTGATAATTTTAATAAACCTCAAGAAAAACATTAACTCTCTAGAGAAAAGGGTTTGTAGCATGGATAATGTGATTGTAGTTGTGGTTCGTCAACATCAGGGAATAATGACTTAGAAAGATGACTTCTTCAATAGCTACTCTACATCAATTGTGATCATCCTAGCAAAATAGTTGGATGATCATGGTTGTTTACAATCTTTTCCTCATCATTGATGTTTTATGTATATTAAATTATGTTTTTGGTTCTTAACATTTCCATATGTTTAGTCTACAGAAATAATTTTGGTTTTTGGGGCATTGGCAAAACATAGTTCCACCTATGTGTTATCTTTTAATTTTATGTTGTGAAGTTTATCCTCTATAGGATGTTTTTAAATTTTGGAGTCAAAATATAAAGGAATCTTGTTATCTATGTATCTAAAGATAGAGAAGTTCTCCTATAACATCAAAATTTGGTAATACTTTTATGAGTTTTGACCACATCATTTTATTATTATTAATAATACACACACACACACACACACACAGATATATATATATATATATATATATATATATATATATATATATATATATATATATATATATATAGAGAGAGAGAGAGAGAGAGAGAGAGAGAGAGAGAGAGAGAGAGAGAGAGAGAGAGATTATATTTACATTTACATGTTTAAATTAATAGTTGTTGCATGTAATCTTAGTCCCTCAAGAAGAAGTTAGAAAAATGCATAATGAATAGTTAAACTTAATATGACTAAGTATACACTTAATCAGTGTTATTTGTTAAAGCATAACTAGTAAAATAAGAAAAACTCATAGAATCTGTAAAATGTAAATAAATATATAATATATTACATACATTAATTTATATAATATTGTCAAAAATATTCTTCATAATATTATGACTTTTAAAGGGAAAAAAATTGAAACAACTTTTTTCATTACTCATGGTTTTTTCTATTTTATTTATCGACTTTTAATTTTCAAAATTAAAACCCTACCATTTGACCAATAATTTTTTATAATTAAATTAAAATTCTTGAATCCCTATTCCAAAATAGACATTCCCATCAATATAAGCTACATAGACCCATCTTCACTTTGGATATATACAGCGTTGAGAGGATAAAATATCTAAGATGTAAACCTTCTTTTTGAATGGAAAACATGAGGAAAGGTTTGCACATTTAGAGATTTGATCTGACTCAGCCCTTGATAGGTCCAGAGTTAAGATGCGTCTCGGCAATATATATATATATATATATATATATATATATATATATATATATATATATCATTTTCTAATTTAATGCAATGAAAATGCTTACATAATAGAACATTTCAACATCTCTTTCGTATTGGGAGGAGCACCTCTCAGCTCAAATAGTAGACACCAAAATACTTACTTCATGATGCATCTCATGTTGACAAGATTTGAAAGAAAATTCATACAAAATTAACTAATTTATAACTTTATTTTATATTATTATTCATTATTTAAAAATGATATATATATATATATATATATATATATATATATATATATATATATATATATATATATATATATATATATATATATATATATATATATATATATATATATATGAAGATTGTTAACCACAGAGATTCAATCTCACACTTTTAAGCTATAAATAGGCTTTGTTACAATATCATGGTCTAATATCATAGTTTACTAATACCGCATGCTCAAAAAGTCATAACCCATATTCATATGACGTTTTTCTATTAATGAATTTAATTAAAATGGTAGAAAAGGGATGCTCCCTTTTGAGATAAATCTCAATATTTGATCTATCACTAGTACTAGGAATATTCTACAATATCCCTTGGTGGTTAAATCCTTACCATCCACCAAATAATTATGAATAATTAAATTACAAATTTTAAATCCCTATTTCAAAATAGGCATAGCTAAATTATTATATCTATTAATGGATGCAATGTAGCCAAAAAAACATTTCACATGTTTGAGTTTCATGTAGCAATAAACAATTGAAATAGTTGTTTTCATTAGTCATAGGTTTTTTCTTCTTACTTATCATATTTCAATGTATTTCATTTTAATTTTTACTTTTCTAATAAGTTCGACATTTTCTTTTGCTACAAGACAAGCCTAGATCCATCTTAATGAGGGATTAAATCTCTCAAGGTGTAGACCTAAGTTTTGAGTGCAAAACTTGAGGAAAATTATTCAACTCTAGAGATTTTATCCCTCCCGACACTTGATAAATATGGAGTTAAAATGGATGGATTATTTTTTTATTAAGAGTGGGTCAACCTTGTCATTAATATAAATAGTTGGTTTCAGGGCCATAACCTGTACATTGGTCTACATATTCAATGATTAAACTTCCTTTATATGTCCACACTATAACTAGAGTATTATTATGGTTATTTTTTCCTACCATTCCAAAATTTAGAATTATGTCATTTCCTTACAAAAACTACCTAACAAAATAAATAAATAAATAAATAAATAAATATATATATATATATATATATATATATATATATATATATATATATATATATATATATATATATATGATTGTGTGGATTCATCTAGGATTGGAAGACCATTCTGAGTCAAGTGTTCCAAGCAGTTAGTTTCTTCAGTCCTTTTCTAATTTCTTTTCCTACTCGGCGATATTTTTTTTTAGTTGCTAACTAGTCTCAGCTTCATCCCTGATGAATTCAATCCTATTATTGGAGCTCTCTCTAATTTTAGACACTTTTTTCTATAACTTCCAAATCAATGCAAATATCAGTCTAGAACATCTCTACCTTACTATGCAGTAATTTGAATCTGGGGTCCATTAAGAGCTAACAAGTCTCTCTCTCCTTAGCTTCTACAAATCCTATATGGTTCGAATTCGCCAGCAGCCCTTGGAGTGACTCCAACAACTTGGATAGGAGTTGACCCAAATATGTCTAGTCTACGTCACAAGCTGATGTCCTAAGCTTCATCATGGATGGGAGATGCCTTCCCACTCTATGAATCTCAAAAGATGGCAATCATCATTGGTCATAGAGGGATATGCTTATCAATATGACAAGTTGCAAGTAAGAAGAGTAAATGTGTGCCATATATATCATCTACTACATCTGATCTACTATCCTGAAGAATTGAAATTCCTTTTGTGCAAACCCATGCCTCAATCCTCACTAATTTTTTATTTTCATTTAAATGATACACTAGAGGGATTGTTCTAGAATGCATTAATGAGCCCAAGATGCTAATCACTTGTGTGAGATGATTCCCTCCTTTAATTCTAAAAGTTTGAGACCTCCGTTGCCTACATGTTCTTTCCTCCTTTTACCAATTATTGATCCAAAAAGAACAGGGCTTCAACTTCCTTAGTGTTCATAGATAAAGAGTTATTTTTTGCCACCTAGCCCTCCTTACGTGCTTTGAAGTATTATCTAAAATTCACTTGCTAGGAGAAGAACTTACCTGATCGGATCACTTGTTGATAATTTGAACCATGTTTTAACTATGTAAATCTTTAAAATTAAAATTTTCACACTTCATGTTATACAATTCAGGAAATGAGTGAGTTCAAGAAATAATTATATTTGCTCAAATATCAGAATTTGCAAATAAATTCTTTATATAATTAAGGGGATAGTTGAGTTGTGCAAACCTTTGCTTTCCACACCTCTCAAGTTAATATCATTGAGTTCTCAAACAAAAGGATTTTGGTAATCTTCTTTTCAATTGCTATTTCCAGACCCCTCCATTGAGCAAGATATTCTACTTGATTATTAATTAATACTCCCAGACCCCAAGCATATAGATACTCTATTTTATCGTTGTGTCAAAGAATAACCCATCTCACTCCTACCACCCCTAAATGGTTTAATTATTAATAATCAATAATAATAATATTTTATTTTTATAATTTTATTTTTTTAAATTTCAGATTTTTTTAATCTTTGTCATGTAGGAAAATGTAACTATTTTTTGTCTTCAAATTATATAATGAACTATATAATTATATATATATCTAGTTATATGTAGTTATGTTTTATTATATAGTCTCTCTCTCTCTCTCTCACACACACATATATATAATAAAATTTAAGTAAATAACAAAAATTTCTCCTTTTCGATTTATAACTTTAAAGATAATATTTAATTTTAGTTATTTTTTAAACTAATCGTACTATATTTATTATTAAAAAATTTAAAATATAAATTAATTTAAATTTAAAATAATAAAATAAAATAAAATTTCTTATTTGATAAATAGAGGTTATAGTTTATGTTGTTTTATGTTTTGGAGTTTCTTTGGCATATCTTCTATTAAATTTGTAAGAAATTTAAAATGCATTTTATTTAATAAAAAATAAAATATTTTGAAAATTTATTTCACTAAATTCCTATGAAAAAAACTTCACAACATAGAATAATTATAAAATAAAGTTTTTACCATTCAAAATTAGAAAAAATTAATAATAAACATCCTACCATTGCAACTATTGAAAACTTATTCTTGATGAAATGAAATGAAAATTTAAAACTTAAATTATATAGTTTTTTTGGGGTTTTCTATGTTGCTTTTTTTATTTTCAAAGGCTTTCTTGGTGGTTTCCATGGTCGTTTTTGTGGTTTTCATGGTGGGTTTTCATTTCAAATCAAATTTCTTTGTTCTAATAAAAAATAATTCAAATAGAGAAAAAATAATAAGAAACCTACCTTGGTGATCCAAATTTAAACAGGAAAGCAACAAATTATAGATATAACCATAAATACAGAGATGCAACAAAAATAACACTTCATTTCATTAGTGTAAAATACTGAAATATGCTTACAAACGGAAATGGATATAAACCAACTAGGCCGATGGTAGCTTATCTTTGAGAAGAGATGTGGCAGCTACTTGCCTCTAAATTGTGCTACAATGAGGCTCGAAGGCCTATTTATTGTTGAGAAATAGTGGAAAACCCTAAACATCCAAAAACCTAACCATAGGAGATGAAGCGCCAAACTACGGGCCTCGTTTTGGGTAAATTGGTACATCAACTTCCCCGGGTCATAACTTTGGCATATGATCTTCGTTTGACACACACAGTACCTCGTTAGAAAGATCTATCCAAGGACTACAACTTTGGGATGAACAACATCAGTCCATGGACCCATGTTGCTCCCAATTTTCCCAAAAAACATTGTTTAGGCCCTCAAAACGAATCTAGAAGTTCCAAACCCAAAACACTGTCAAAAATAGTAAATTGTGCTACAATTAAGGAAAATGAAAAACTAAAAGAGACAGTTGTGAGGGTCCAAGTGGGATAGGTGGGTGGCCACCAACATCCACCTGGATCACTCCTCCCTCCTTAGGAATTAATGTTCCCCATTGCGTTGATTTCCACCATGAGATGAGGAAACTTCTACTAAACTTGGTCCTTGGTGAGTTGTTCTACAGTCTCTCATGTGTCCAGTAATGGTGGGAAGCATACATTGAACACTCAAAGCAAGCAAAGGAATGGGGGAATGATGTGCTCTAAAGCATTGTTTCCCACAACATTGGTAACGGTGTAAGGACCATATCAGAGTGGTCTGAGCTTCCGATGGGCTCTTGTAAAGCGTTCTTTCTACAGATGCAACCATACTTTGTCGCCCACTTGAAACTTGTGTGGTACCTGATGTTGATCATGTAACTACGTGTACTTTTCATTTTCCATAATGGAGTGGTGATATATCGACCCGTTGGGTGAAGGTGCTCTAGGAGTCAGATCGAATGAATGATTGACCTGACAGTGCAATGGTACCCCTGTGGGTGACGAGAAGATGTTCTTGTATTCTTTCATGACCATATCCATCTGCTATTGCTACTACATGGAGGAACCCTTCGTGTGGGTCATGGATATGGCGATAATCTTCCCCTTACTTTAGGGGTGAACCAGACAGAAAATAAATTTCCTAGTTTGGGAGATGATCTTACTACCTTTCTTAGTAGAGATCAAAGAAGTGGATGTAGGTGGGGCTACCTCTGGTATGTTGTATAATGTATTACACAAAGAAATAATAACAGCAAGAGGCCTTGAATCATACACCACATGCCGCTTCCACAAGTATGGTTGGCCTAATAATACATCACAAATATCAATCGGTGCAATATCACACAATACCTCATTTGTGAAGTGCTTGATTATGTAGGGAAGGCGACACTGCTGGCGGATTCGGAGATCTTGTCCTTCTTGAAGCCACCGGTTATTGTACAGATGTGGGTGTGGTATGGTTGGTAGTCCCAGGCACTTCACAGCCTATGTTGAAATGAGGTTCTTTTGGTTGCCACTGTTGATAACGAATTGCAATGGTGAACCCTTCACCCACATTTGTGAGTGGAAAATATGCTCCCCCTCCTCTGGATCTTCAGGCTCATTCTTCTGGACCTTGGTGGTCGCAACAGTGGCGTTGGGCTCCGTATTAATTATTTGCTTCCCTTTGTCATTCCCCTTGTCAGGTTCTAACTCAAGGTCGGAACATGCATCTAATTCTGAAGCCTTCAACTCAGGCACGAGCGAGTGCTTGGTCCGACACTCACTTATGTTGTGAGTGGGGCTCTTATGGAACTCACACCACTTTCCTGTGTCCTTCTTTTACTTTGTGGTGTGGTTCTTCTCTTGCAACTTCGACGAGTTGTCTTTGGTCACACCGTCTTGGCTTTGTCCTTGGTTTTAGAGTTTGGGGAAGCCTTCTCCTTGCATCGGATTCGCGGATTCAAAGTCCCGCTTCTTATGTTTAAACTTCTACTCAATCTTGACAGCGCATCGATACACCGTGCTGAGTAGGGAGATGTTCAGGAACTCCATCTCATCCTAGCTGTATATGTGTAGGCAGCTGCAATATTTGAGTACCAAATGCAACTCACAATCCTGAATACCCAATTTTGTATGAAGGGTATGAAATATGTTGGTGAACTCTGGCACGTTTTGGTCCCATTCCTGCCACAACATGGTCCACTTTATGAATTTATCCTCATAGATTTTGATAGGGTAGTACTGCTCCTTAATGGCATCCCGAAATGAATTCCAAGTGGGTGCGGCTAAAAATATTGAGTTCGTACTTTCATCCTTTTGCCCGCAGTAGGTTTCCCACCAATCCTAGACGTGGGGGACTACTTTGAGAAGAGCGAAATTAATATTTTCTCGGCTGGAAAACTCATGAATAGAAAAATACCCTTCTAGAAGATTTAAACATTTATCTATGACATCTACATCTATCTGACCCTCAAATATGGGAATGTCAAAGTTAGCTTCTACCTTAAAGGGTGTGGCATTTCCAGAGTAGCTGTTGGAAGTAGATGCATTGCCCCTGGGTAGTCGCTGAAGGATATGGGAAAAGTTTTCCATCATCATGTTACTTTGTCACTCAAGGGCTTCTTCTAACAAGATTTTGATAGGATCTTCTACCCCCTCATCTTTCTTTTCATCTGCCATGGGAAGTCGTCGAGATTTGCGAGGCTGGTCTTGAAAAGGTTTGACTAGTTCAAGCCCTAACTCCTTATATCCCGACCTCGTTGGCAACATGCAAAGAAAAATTGATAAAGAGCAGACCGCTCTGATACCACTAATCCATATTTAAATAAGAATGAAACAAATTACAGATATAACCATAAATACAAAGATGCAGCTATTTCAGGGAAAACTAGTGTCTACTCAGATCTGCTAGTCCCACTAAGACGGGTAGCTATCTTAGAAACAAACAATTAAAAGTAACTTGCATTTTCCTTTATGAGAGATAGATGAGAGAGAAGCATAGAGCACCAACCTTAGTCTTTCGCTTGACTCCTTGCTTGTTTCCTCTCTCGTTTGATAGAGCTTCACCACTCCTTTCTCACTTGTCTCGCTTCAAAGAACACTTTTAGAGTCAAAGCAGCAAAATACCATCAAAGCATAGAGATCTATAACCATAAACAATGTAGAATCATATCTACATTAACCATACAAATGCATACATAGATACAAGATTCAGAAATATACAAGTATATGGAGGAAAACTCAAATAGCTTTATTGATAGAAGTAGTAGAAGAGAGGATTACAACCCAGTGGTCTGATCCAACACCATGCTCCTAGCATGAAAGCCCTCTTCACCCCATGAAAATCTAGATCACCCAACAATACAATGCTTCACAGAGAAACCAGCAACACTTCCTTACAAATTACAAAATCCCAGCCTTTGGATCTCTAGGATGAGGGACCCATATATAGATATTTGCAAGGGGGTGAGTCAGCTTCTGGTATTTTTATTAGTGTCATTTCGCTGATAGTTCTTGGTTCCACTTGGAGATTTCATGATCTCTTACTCATCCCTGGGCGAATTCAGAGAGGCAAGTGTCATATGAGCAGTTTCTAGAAGATTCTCTGGGTTTCCAACTAACAAATTACCTCTGCCATTTGTCTTCTCTCGCTCATCGCACCCTACAGAAGGGATTTTCAGTATCCATTGCACCCTTTGTGTGAAGCAGGTGAAATGCATCGCACCCTCAGCATGGAGCAGTCTATATGGTCTAGTTTTTACCAGTTCTGAGCAGTGTTTTAGGGAGAAATTCTGGGAAATGATGTAATGAGTTGACCTTGATCCTTTAGGGTTTGAAACAAAACTTTTAGGGATTTAGAAGCCCTTGGTTTATGGACATATGTGATTGGGTTTCCAGTTCCCAAATATGTCTATAACAGTTGCCCCCTAAAGCATGAGGTCGTAAATCTTCTGATGTCGGTTGAAATGCTCCATCATGAGGATCCGAGGTTTTTCGAACTGGAAGGTGACCTGTAATAAGATACAATACAATACATTATATTCATAATATTTTCATGATCTAGCTGAGGTGGGCATTCCCATGCTCAGTTTTATAAATTCATTTTCATGTACATAGGACAGACAATTGTCTGTGTGGCAGACTGATGATTCTGGTAGAGCCATCATCCCTTAGCTTAAATGATCATATGTGCAGCTATGGAGTACATTTGATGTCTTTATTTCCCTGAATATATCACAGCTCGGATGGATGAAAGTAGATACCGGGTCTTCAAACTAGTTCAATCTTCACTCGATGTACAAGTCGATCCATGTGAAAAGATGTTCTGAAGTCGAATATGGAATGGCATTACCTGATTACCAGCCAATGATGTAAGCTATTAACAGGCGTGAGAGGAATCATTAATAATGATAATGATCCTCAAGGTACTGCAATACAATTCACGTGGTGTTAATACATGAGTCGATTTCAAACACCATGCAAAATCTTTCAGTCGAAGGCCGTTGATGTAAACCTGTCGCCGGAAGTGAGAAACTTGCCATTGAGTCATGCAAGCTTCAAAGTATTGAAAAGGTTGTTCCTAAGTCCACTTCTTGGATAATGAGCTGATGTCGAAATGAAGTGACCCATCGTAGGAGGGCCTTAATGAATCCCACATCTACGACACAGAATGAAGCAAATGATTTTGTGGAGGTGAAAATGATCTGATGATACAAGGTTCAGGGTGACGATCATGAAAAATGGAGAGTGAAGGTATTGCAGTGGATGAGGCATTAGCTGGGTTGGTGAATTCTCTGAGCGACTTCTCTTGAACATATCAGCAACCTTGAAATGGATTGGTAGCGTTAACCCCAAAAATGGATGGTATGGAGGACCAATGGTGATATGACCGGTGAACGGAATAACCCAACTCGACTCAATCATGGTGACGGAGTGAAAGTGTCATGTTCAAGAGCGACCTGCTACCAATGAAGTTCTTCAAGATTTCTTCCCTTTTTCCCCAGTCATTGCTGACCAATACGTCTTTATTTTTGTCAACCTTGAGGAGGATAACATATGCTTGTTCTATAATTTGTCCTTCGGGCAAACCTGTCACTATGTTTTAGTGAGCCTAGCGACAGTGAAACTCGCTCTTGTCCATATGGACAAGTTTTGTCGCTATTGTTTTAACGAGTTTAACAACAAAGATAACTCGGTCATTTTCAGTGTTAGAGAGTCTAAAAAGAGATGGAAAGGAAACTCCAGTAGTCCTTTTATGTAGTATAATCCCTTAAGTCTGAAAAAGTATAAAATAATACGAAAGGGATGACTTTTCTGATCACTTTAACGAGTTGAAAAAAAACAAGCGCTCGATCTTTTTGTGTAATGATGACTCAGGTCAAAAAATATTGAAATATAGAGGAGGGATGGCACTTCCAATTGCTTTAACGAGCTAGAGAGGCCAATTGCTCAACAATCTTTTTATATTTTACGAGTCTAAAAAGAGTTTAAAAGAGACTCGTTTTTTAGGAACAAGTGATGTTTTTGGGTAGCAACTGGTTCCAGGTGAGGTTTGGAACTTTTCAATTATGACAGTGTAAAGAAGGTGGATAATAGAATCACTCGTCACAGTTGTTCCTCAAAAGCGTAAACAATCAAGTGGAGGCGTATGATTGGCTAAAAAGTGGAGGTGATGGTAAGAACACGACCAAGGCTCAAAAGATGATAGCAATGTGATCACAAAGGTTATTTACCAAAGGTGGGTTCATTTTTTAATGAGATTGAACTCTGGGGGAACATATGCTCATTGCTAGGTTTATTTTTTAACGAGATTGAACCTTGCGAAAACATTGCTCATCTGGTTTGCATGCCCCCAGCATGATGAAAAGGAGAGTCTCTTGTAACCAGATGGAAATCACTGCGGTGAGTAGGACAACTTTGTCCACAATAGACAAAGGTGAATGGTGTGATAGACCAATCACATAACCTACAAGGAAACTCCTCTTTACAACTAGGTGCATGCCCCCCAAGCTTCATTACATTCACTAGACTACTCATGCTGATCAGGTGGATGGAATGAAGGTTATTTTACAAGATCAAGTGAAAGACTCGACTGGAATTTTACAAGATCTAATTAAAGACTGGACTTGGAATTTTGCTCCAGGGGTCCTTGTTTTACAGTATTTGATAGAAAATCAAAAACTGAAGGATGATTAAGGTCGCTTGAATAATCTTCATTGTTATCTTGAAGGTGGGACCAATAGTGATAGCCTTCCCATGACGTCTCTCCTATCATCATCCACTGAATGATTCCTTCGTCTGTAGAATGTATACAAGCCCAAGGATTGGAAGAGGTACCATAATCTAGAGACCTATCTATCCAAACACTTGCTGAGTGTTGATTTGGGTTCGCCAACGATGCCTAGAAAATTGATTGCTACAACAATTCTATAGGGCTTGGGAGAAACACCTGGCGATGATCCATGCTGACAAAATGTTTGGAATTCTTCTTACTCTTTGATGATGTAGAAGATATCATATGACAGGTTTCCACTGTGGCCACTTCCGCCAAATTACTCAGAGGCGGGAGGGAAAAAGTACCCATTATGGAAGGGTCTTTTAGGAGACCTACACTGACATTTTGAAGCGATTGAGAGCTTCCATGGATCAAAGGAATGCTTCCACTAGCTTGTGAACTGTTGGGGAAAAAGGTTAGTTGGTCAACGATTGTAATTCCTCCTTAAAAGGGAAATGCAATATTTCTTAAATATGTTGACACAACGGCAGCCATGGCATAAATCCAGGGCCTGCCTAGTAAGATATTGTAGTTAAGGTTTCCATCAATGACCTCAACTTCAATTTCTACTGTCTTGTCCCCCAGCTCAACTTGCAAGTTACTTAATATCCCATATGGCATGTATGTTCTTCCATCGAACGCTTTTAATGTCACTGATGATCTTGACAAGGGTGGTGAGCCTAAAGTTTTCCAGCAACTCATTGACATAATACAGGTAGATCCCCCCTCAACAATGATTGTTCGATGAACAGTTTTGTTGAGTGCTTTTACTTGTATAAGGAAAGCAAGTTGGGCCGGTAACTGAGGTTCATATCCTTTATGGTTAAAGGCCACAAGATTGGAATCTTCTGGGTCAATCCCACCTATTGCTGATAACAAATCCTGCTTTTGGTAGCGACAATTCTGTAGTACTTCAAGTGTCGACATAGTGGATGGAGATTGAGCCAAATCCTCCACTATATTATAATTCTGTGCTGCTTGGGCACGAGGATTAAATGTCGATTTATGTACTACTCCCTTAGGAAGTTTTATAGTTAATTAGGAATGATGGGTGGCACATCTTCTGACGAAGTTGTTGTCGAACTACTGGGTTGATATGAAGCCTTGTTGTTCGACATCTGTGGATTCCCATAATCTTTATTTCTTGTTGATATCAAAGCATCCTTTTGCTATTTCAAGATGGATAATATAAGCACTTGGGATGGGGAAGCATGATCAATAGCAACCAGATTAGTTTCTTGGTTTGGAAACGGATCAGTCAATACCGCTGAGGTATTTAAAGTCTTTAAAAACTTTGCAATCTTAGCTCGGTGTGGACAATCTCTCGTATAATGCTCCTCGTTACATATCAAACATGGAAAACGACGAGGAGGTTTCTTTTTCCCAGCAGGGTTTCCAGAAGATTTCTCAGGAGTCGAATCTTCCTGTTTCTTCTTTTTGTTTTTCCCTTTCTTCTTTCCCCCTGGTTTCTTTGGTTCTTTGCCCTTGTCAGATGATACGACATTAACCTCCGAGGCAACAAGTTTGTCATTTACTTTTTGACTAGAAACTGCAAGGGCTTTACCAGATGGGGCCTTTGCGGTTTGTGTACTTGAGGTACCAATCATGCCATCACCGGCATGAGAGTCCCTGTTCGATTTAGGAGGGGCAGGAATGGAAATATTTTGTCTAGGAGCATCAGGAATTTTGTCATAGAGCGTGCCAGACTGAGTATAGATCAAGTCTAGATATTGTGCATGAGCAATGACTTGCTCTACAGTGACAACTCCTCCCTTGGCCACATCTTCTGTAATAGAACGTAACGACGACTTAATAAACCATTCAGCTAAAAGTTGATCAGTAACATATGTCTTTACCATTTGACGATGACGTCGCCACTCATGAATATGATCAGATATGTGAGTGGTTGTTGTCTGTTTAAAGTTGGTAAGGACTTTCGTTCTTGTTTCCTACCTTATGGGTAACTAAAAATGGGTTAAAAAGGTGGTGGCGAGGGCACTGAAGTTATCAAATGAAGCTCTAGAAAATTCAATGTACCATTTCGCTGCCGGACTAGTTAGCGTTCGCTAAAAAAGGAGAAGCCTAATCGAATCATCATTGAGGGTGTTTGACGAACACCACAGATGAAAGGTCATCACATGATTCGATGGATCTTCACCAGGATTTCCATTGAATTTAGGAATACTTGACAGAAGTTTATAAGGAATCGCTGGCCACCAAGAGGCGTAAGTAATTGGATCGTTTTTTAGCCGATTCAAATCTGGTAATTCTGAAGTTGCTACGAAGGGAAATTTTTGATTCAGGTTTGGTGAAGCATACCCAGGATAAGATGGGATCACTTGAGCTGTGGGTCTTTGCATACCAGCATAATGTATTTGATGCTGATAACTTTGATAAGGTTGATGGGCATAACCATTATAATATGGTTGTTGATAACCATTTTGAAAATGCAATTTCCCATTACCTACAAAGCCTTGTTGCTCAGGCCCTCGATAAGTTTGCTGGAATTGCGGTTGTTGATATTGCAGTAGCCATGGTTTTTGGACCATTTGTTGTTGCTCAATACTGGATGATTGACCAAGATGTGGGGTGATAGTACCCATTTGAGCCTGAGTCGCTTCAGTTAAGGAGCCACTAATCTGCGTTTGTGATTAAGTCGTGGAGACGAGAGGCTGTTGTATTTCAACCTGAGAAACTTGAGGTTGGCGTACAACAAGCAGTGCTTATACCTGCGAGACAGTCACAATAGCGTGTGTAGTGGGAATATTCGACACAGGTTGAGTTGGTTACATTGAATATACAACTCTTGGTTGTTGAGGCAGTATTGGTATCCAACCACTGGATGTAATTCCAGTTTGACCTGAATTTTGTTGTGAACGCTCATATGGTTTTTCTCCAGGAGGAAACAATGAAAAAGCATACTACCCTCCATAGAGTGGCAATCTAGTGTTCAAAGGATAGATCGGCCTTTGAAGACTGGATTGCCCAAATTGAAACTGCTATACAGGATCAATTTACTGAGTTTGAACATAAGAGATGATAGATTGGATTCTGGATGAACAAGTAGGAATAGACCATGTCATCGAAACAGTTCCTGGGTGAGCTCCATCTAGTAATTAATGACTAGTTGGGACAGATGGTATACCAACAAATATCGTCGAAGTGGCAATAGGAAGTTCTGTTGTGGCTGTATCAGAGGACACAGTCTTAGATGTTGGTGGTTGTTCAGACATATTTAGTCTATCCAAAAGATTTCCTAGCGATTCAGCAGGAACTTGCGATGAAGGGTGATCAAAAGAACTAACTTCTGTGGTAGAAGGATATAGGTGGATCCCAGTCCCAAAATGCAATGGGGTACTGGATGGAAGATCCTCCACAATCTCTTCTATAGCAATCAGTCCAGGTGGAAGAGGTAGACCGTCGGGTCTGTAAAATATGTCTGGTGCCGAAGAAGGTATAGAATCTACAGCGACGAATGTTGAAGGGGTGACACATTCCAAATCAGCCCTAGATGGAGCTGGTTCAGGAATAGAAGTGTTTACCATTACACTAGGATCAATTCTAATGTTCTCTTATAACTGCGGAACTTCTTCTGTAGAGGTAGGGGTACCAGAAATAATTGGAGTAACTGGAGTCTCTGAGGATGTTGAAACACAAGTTTCAAATAAACCAAGAGACTTCGACCTAGTTAAACGAGATCACTTGTCCCAGAATGATTTCGTTTCCAGACTCAAAGACATTTGACTCGTTAGTCTCAGCGAATGACGGGGTTTTGATTTACTTTATTCCACGATTGCAAATTACTCGATCAACTCAAAATAAATAGGGGAAAATGTTATTCTGAATTAAATGAATTTTATGACACTTTGATACAACTTGCTTTTTCAATTTTTAAGAGTCAAGAAAAAGCTAAAGGTGACTCTAGTCGCCTTCGATTTTTAATGAGCCTGAAGTGACAAGTGCTCAGATGGACCTTTTCTTTTAAGGAGTCTGAAAAGGAAAAAAATAACTTCTCTGGAAATCTAGACTAAGGGATTACCAAACCAATCACAAAACTACAATAGACACCTCGGTGGTAAATTATAGAGAAATTACTGAGGACATTACGTATGGTAGTCAATCTTCCCGAATGATGTGTTTAGTGCATTGCGATTGATAGGGCGGCAGACACGACTTCCTAAGGATAAAGGATATCAGCCTATTGTGGTATCGCAATATATACTCGACGGTACGTGGGAGCACAAGTCTGTATTGGCACTTTTCGTATAGTTACCAGGCTTTACGATGCCAAAATACATCTCTAGCCTAGACCTCTAGATGTTGTGCATTAGGTTCCAAAACGTTTTTATGTTCATTGAGGTTTATTTTACAGTTGATCTTTCTTAAGAAGTTTTCCTTTCAAGGTTCACCGCATGATATAGATGTAAAATTCCTAAATATGCAATCTAAGATGATAAACAGTCGTTTATTTTCTTTTAGCAATGAAAATCCTAGCTACTAAGGAAAGAAAAGTATGATTCTTTCAACCTAGAGCAAAGAGCACACACTAAATGCACTTTTCCTAAATAAATTTCCGCATGCAGTCTAAATGCAAATGCACATGCATGTATTTGTTTTTCTGTTTCCTTAATGTGAGCATGCCAAAAAGAAAACTAAGTATAGATTTGAACTACTTTTCTTCAAAGCAACACTTTAGCAATTTCTTTTCAAAACGAAAGGAAGACTAAGATGACACTTTCAATTTCAGATGGAAAACTGCTTTTGACACTCAAAAGAATTGACAATGCAAATCAAATACAATGGCAAAAATACAATCGACTATCTAAAAGAGGAAGACTTTACGACACTCTTTTCTTGACTGAAAATGACAGTTGCGACACTTTCAAATCAAAAGACGACAATTCGATTAAGCTACTTTTTGCAAAGGAGGACTGTAAATGATGAAAAATACATAAAGAAAAAATCACAATTCCTTATCAATGGAGGCCGAATAATGTAAAGGAAGAAGGTTTCAACAATGATATACTGATCATGGATAGCAAAACTACTAAACAGAGCTGAAAATAATGAATAAAAAACCAAAATCGGGAGGTAGAAATAGTCTCACTCAATCATTGCACCTATCCGTAAGGGAAACAAGGATGCATCTCACCTGCAACACATGGGAGGTGCGATGCATCCAAGCTACGTGTTAGAGACAGTGCGATGGACTAGGGAACAAAAATGAGCTTGTTGTTGCTCAAAATTTGCAGCTAAGTTCAGTGATTTAGGCTGAGCTATGATAGAAAATAACAACAAAGTATAGGGGTATGATCTTATGAGGTTAATGAGCTACCACAAGGGCACTTAGCATGTTTTCAAGTCAGATGTTCAGTTCATAAACCAACCTGGAGATTGACTGAAGCAGCGTTGATCTACTTTGCAATTGCATAGCAAAAGCAGTTCGAAGGCTAGCTAGCTTAACTTCAGGCTCCATCTATAGTTTATAAAGCAAACAATAGTAAGAAACAAACAAACTATTCATTCCCCAGTAGAGTCGCCATATTGTTTCCGAGAAAACTAGTGTCTACTCAGATCTGTTAGTCCCACTAAGACGGGTAGCTATCTTAAAAATAAACAATTCAAAGTAACTTACATTTTCCTTTATGAGAGATAGATGAGAGAGAAGCAGAGATCACCAACCTTAGTCTTTCGCTTGGCTCCTTGCTTGTTTCCTCTCTCCTTTGATAGAGCTTCGCCACTCCTTTCTCACTTGTCCCGCTTCAAAAAACACCTGTAGAGTCAAAGAAGGAAAATACCATCAAAGCATAGAGATCTATAACCATAAACAATGTAGAATCAGATGTACATTAACCATACAAATTCATACACAAATAAAAGATTCATAAATATGCAAGTATATGGAGGAAAACTCAAATAGCTTTATTGATAGAAGTAGTAGAAGAGAGGATTGCAACCCATTTGTCTGATCCACTGCGATCCTCCTAGCATGAAAGCCCTCTTCACCTCATGAAAAGCTAGATCACCCAACAATACAATGCTTCACATAGAAACCAACAACACTTCCTTACAAAATACAAAATCCCAGCCTTTGGATCTCTAGGATGAGGGACCCATATATAGATATTTGCAGGGGGGTGAGTCAGCTTCTGGGATTTTGATTAGTGTCATTTCACTGATAGTTCTTAGTTCCACTTGGATATTTCATGATCTCTTACTCATTCCTAGGTGAATTCAGAGAGGTAAGTGTCATATGAGCAGTTTCTAGAAGATTCTTTGGGTTTCCACCTAGCAAACTGCCTCTACCATTTGTCTGCTCTCGCTCATCACACCCTACAGAAGGGATTTTTAGTATGCATTGCACCCTTTGTGTGTAGCAGGTGAGATTTATCGCACCCTCAGCATGGAGCAGTCTGTATGGTCTAGTTCTGACTAGCTCTGAGCAGTTTTTCAAGGAGAACTTCTGGGAAATGATGTAAACAGTTGACCTTGATCCTTTAGGGTTTGAAACAACACTTTTAGGGGTTTAGAAGCCCTTGGCTAATGGACATATGTGATTGGGTTTGCAGTGCCCAATTATGTCTATAGTAGCAGCAGAAATAATACTTCATTTCATTAATGTAAAATACTAAAATATGATTATAAACAGAAATGGAAATAAACCAGATAGGGTGATGGTAGCTTATGTCTGAGAAGATATGTGGTGACTACATGCCTCTAAACTATGTTACAATGAGGCTTGAAGGCCTAATTATTGTTGAGAAATAATGGAAAACCCTAAACAGCCAAAAACGTAACCCTAGGTGATGAAGCACCAAACTATAGGTCTTGTTTTGGGTAAATTGGTACATCAACTTCTATAGGTCATAACTTTAGCATACAATCTCTATTTGACAAGAAAAATACCTCATTAGAAAGATATATCCGAGGACTAAAACTATGGGATGAGAAACATCGGTCCATTTATTAAACACATCCATGGAAAACACAAGTGTAAATGATAAACATGAGTGTGTATCTATTATTGACAATGATATACATTTATAATACATTCATGTGACCGTTGGCTTCCACATCCCAAGGTCTCTTGGACTCTCATGGTTGTTCACATTCTACACCAACCCATAGAGGATTAAGTGTCCAACATTCCCCCCCTTAATCCAAAGTGGTATGTATGAGTCCAAGAAGAGAGATGTAATACAAAATGTGCAAAAAATGCATGGCAACACTATGCTAAATGTGCTCTCTCAAATGTTGGTATAAGGGAGGTGGTTTAAGGATGACCACCAACATTGGAATGCTTAGTGTAGTTCCCAAAACTCTTCCATGTCTGGAATGAAGCTCAGGTCTTCTGCTAGAGGAAGTGCTCCTGATGTTTTGAAGAGGGAAACCTTCAACCATGAAAGGGAAGTCTCACCCCGCATAAAAGGGAGAACCTCAACCTAAAATTGGAGGTCTCAAACTATGATGATTTGAAGAATGACTGGTTTTATGACAGTGCTTACATGGATGAAGATCAAAGCAGTGATCTTTCACATGGCCAACTCAGTCATAGTGTTGGCATTTCTCAATCTATTACTGTTGTTGTGGAAGAGAAGCAGAATCTAGAATAGCTGAAGGTGAACTGTCATGAAGAAATCTAGCACTTTAAATTGGATTGGCTTGGAGTAGTCTGGATTATGAAAGGAAACATCCTTATCATATCCAAGACCTGTTATGTGTTTTTTTTGGACAAGCTCTTTCGAAGGTCTGATGATGGGCTTGGGAAGTGCAAACTGAAATTCTTTTTCTGCATGCAATTTTGCTCCTTCATTGGGTACTAGATCTACATTATTAAGTTGTTGTTGATGGGATTTTGTTTCAATGTTACTGCTTTGACCACTTGCTAGCTACTGATGGATGTCATGATGCTTATGTTGTTGTAACTCATCTTGCTGAAGTTGAGCTTTAGGCTACAAAAAATCAATCTTCTCTTGTGTATGTTGCAAGCAAGTTTGAATGTAAAAAAGAGTTTCCTTGCTGATGGTTATTGTGCTTTTAGTAGTTGACATAATTAGAGTTCTTAATATCTCTAATAAAGTGCCAATTTGAATCATTTTTAAAATTTAATAGGTCAACTCAATTCATCAACAATAATCTAAAATAAATAAAACTCAGTTCGTAACCTTCAATGTTTCAAACCAACATAGAGAGCAATGCCAAACTTTTACAATACTAATGCAGAGAATACACTTGGTAATTTATCCCAATGGACAAAGATTGAATGGGCTGATATGGGACTATTTGAACTCAACTTGGCACTCCAAAAAAACTGCTACAGGTGTAAGAAATCAACTCGGTCTCTGATGTATAGGTGGTTGCATGTATACAAAAAACGATTCAAGAGGCACACACAGGTCTGAACTGTAGGAGAATGCAAGTGATAATATTTCTTGCTAACACTACTGTGGAGCACTGGAAAGGTATGTTTTTGACGAACAATTTAGTGACTTTTCAGTAACAATTGTAACCCTTTCTGCATAGTGAGCTTAAAGAAATAAAGAATTTTAATAGAATGTGTGAGAATTAGCATGGAAAACTTAATTGCTGATAATTGTTATTTTTCCATGCAGGAAAGGATGGAAACGAAGGATTTCCATTCGAAAGGAAAAGACAAAGAAGCAATAACTGCTGTCCCTTTAGGAGGGAACCAGATGCGAACAAGATCGAACAGATCGAAGCAAGACGACCCTGGAAAGGAAGAAGGATTATCGACTCGGCGAAGCAGGGGAAGAAAAGTAAAGGATTAATGGCTTGGCGAATCCCTCAGGATCTTTGATCCTGAGGGATCGCTGTTTTGCTTATTTTTGTTACCTAGATACCTCCACCATTACTCTTATAAAAAGGGACAACAGTGTTAAGCAAGAGGACTTTTTGTTCATATATGTAACTGTTAATTCCAGATTCAACTTTGATCATCGACTCTCACTAAGACTTGTTTTGCTGTACATTTGTTGATGTTTTAATACAAAATACTTGGTGTTTATTTCATCTCTGCTTCTGGAGTAACCTAAGGCAGTGTGCCGTTGGAAGCTAAGGGCCCGGCTCCAAAGGACACTTGCTTTTGTATCATTATAATTTGGTTTCTGTGTGATTTGTTTATCTTTACAGTTCGGTAATCTGATATGTTTTTCATATGCTATTCCATGCTCTGTTACAATTAATTCACTAATGGTTTCTTTCAGATTTATGTCGTGACTCTGTATTGCGTAAGTGAATCTCTTCAGAGTTGATTGCATGTTTGCAGACTAAGCCAACTGTTTCTGTTACAGAGCCTTCATATTGAATATTGCTGTATTGGATTCATTTGAAATCTCAGTTATTGGAATCCGAAAGTAATATTATTCTATTTGGAGACATAGTCATATTCTCTTTAATCATCAGATTGCTATAGTAAGTGTGTTGTGTATATACGTTTGATGATTGCTGTTCCATAATTCATTTGTGAATATTGTTCCATAAAGTATAATTCATTGAAGTTGCTTTAGAGAGAAGATTGCTATTTGATTGCAGGATGTGAGTTTAATTCAATAGAGCAAGCGTAGTTTGACTCGCGAGATTTAGTTTATTGGATTGCTGTTCCATTTCTTGTTGTTCCATTTATTGCTGTTCCATTTCAGATTTGCTGTTCCATTTTAATTTCTGCTGTTCCAGTTACTTGCATTTACTGTTTTGGTGTGAGAGAAGGTCTAAGGTTGTAGTGAGCCTCAACAAGTCGCTGCCTAGCTCCCAGACCTATGGTCCATTCTCTAATTTCCTTTCCATCAGTTTCTAGAGGGATGGGTTATCGCTTCCGTACCCTTGACTAATAAACTGCGTTGTGTGATTTTATTCTTTTTAAAAGCAATTTAGTCATAGGTTTAGCAGCCATTTACTCTTGTATTTTCTAGACACTGTACTACGAAGCATTACTATGACGAATAGCCTCGGATTGAGCTACTCTTTTCAATAACAATGCGTTCCCGGATTGACTTATTAATGTAGCATAACTAGAGGTGAAAGAGACCCTTGTTACAGCTCTACATTTTGGCGTCGTTGCCGGGGAAAGAGTACAACCATTTGTCTTTTATAGAGTAGTGTACGAGTCTGCTAGGGGAGAGTTGGATTTTAAAAACGGAAGGTAAGAACCTACGTACGGAGCATGTAAAAGCCCTGCTCCACCGTCCGCTTTCCTGGCAGAATTGTGGGTTGAATAGAATTTGGTAGTTTATAGAGTGCATGACTAAGCAGAAAAAGCCAGAAAAAATTATCAAACCTCCGTTCAAACCCAAAAAAGCCAAAGGGCCGGTGACCCTTGGCCGAACAACCTTCATAGATGAAATCTATAAGAAAACTGAATCTCAACCATCAGTAGGGTTTAGGAAAACCAATTCTAAACAACCTACTAGCTCCCTTTAGGCCATAGGATCACCATCTGTAGCCTTCGCTGAGGTGCATAGTCAGACTGATGAACAGAACTTTCAAGAAATTGAAAATTCTATTCCAGAACGACTGCAGGAAGGGAATCTAAGCAATCTTTGTGAAGGAGAAGGGGAAACAGGAGAAGTTGAGGAGCCAAGATCTCCTCCTAGGATAATTCATCCATTAAAAAGCCCAGATAAAGGAAGCGCTGTAAAAATCATTGTTGAAGGGATTCAATCTCCTCAAGCAACAGGGACTCCCGTTATTCCAGATAAAGGAAGTACTATTAAAACAATCCCTGTTAAGGCCGTTCCTTCTCCGCCTAGGAATACCCTCTTAGAAATATCGGAAGGTTACTGGCACATATTCGATCCCATGGCACAGAATCAACCAAACACTCAAACTTCTACATTACAATATCCTATAGTGGATTCCGCAGCAAATGCTCCTATGAAAGCAATTCCCCTTCAACACATTCCTACATTTTGTGGACTTACATCAGAGGATCCTGATGCATTCTTATTTGAATTTGATGTATTATGCAGGGGATATGATTACACCACTGACCCCCAGAAATTAAAGTTGTTCCCCTCCACTTTGAAAGGAGCATCTTTAAGATGGCTTATGGGTTTAGGTGGTGGGGTTATAAATAACTAGGAGCAGATGAAAGAATCTTTCCTAAAGAAATATCAAGATTATTGTAGGTCTAGAGAACTGAAAGATGAAATATTTCAGATGACAGCTAGACCAAATGAAATACTAGAAGAATATGTAGAACGTTTTTAGTATAATTTGCAGAGATCTCCATATGCATCACTACCGCTGCCTGATAATGTGTTAAAAACAACATTGATTAGAGGCATGAAGGAACAATGGATTGAAACATTAAATATCATGGGAAAAGGAGATATTTATCAAGAAAATTTTGCTGACATCATTGATTTATGTATCAGGAGCTCGAGAGGTAGCACGAGGATAAAGCCAGCAGAATATGATCGGTTTGTTAGAGATAACAAAATACCAACAGAAGGAGTAACACGTGTAGAACTTGGGAATTTATTAGAAAATTTTAAAACTGATATCCTGGGGACATTGACTACACAACTTGATATTGTGCAGGCTAAACAGAAGCAGATAGAGGCAGAACAGAATTTGGCGATCTTCTGCCCCCGATGTAGAAGAAAACATAGCCACAAGGAATGTCCGCTGGATGCAGTTCAAACATGTGCTATCTGTACAAAAGATCATCTTACTGAAAGTTGCCCCTCACTTCCTGGATTGAAAGCAGTATATAAGGAAGCAGAAGAAGAACCAGAATCAGCATACTTCGTTAACCAGCGTTGCCAATGGCAACCAAGGCAATCAGGTATGTTTTCAGATCCAACTTCTTCTTTTCAGCCTCCACAATATAACGCTCAGCAATATAGTATGTGGCAAAACCAATCTCAACCTCCATTTCCGAACTGGTCATCACAACCATTTCCTTCTTCAAATCCATGGATGAATCAGCCAAGCCAATTTGGTTGGCCGAATTTTCCTTACGCCCCACCATATTGGCAGAATAGCTCATACCCTCCGCAATGGACCCCCCCTACTTCACAAAGTTCACCCTGGCAGACAAATTGGCCAAAATCGACATATCAGCCAACAGGAACTATTCCGCTCCCTCAACCGACTCTGCCAGCTTTGCAACAAAATCCCCAGTCTAATCTGAGACCGCAATTCCCAGCCCAACCCAATCCTAATACTAATAACAGGCCGGTCCAATCCCTCCAAATTATAGAATCAGCAGAAATCGGACCCGAACTAAGGGAGTGCAATGATCTTCAGTTAAGATATGGACATATAATAGAAACAGAGGGAGATAAAACAGTTCACATTGAAGATCAGTTACCAATAGAACAGTCGTTACAACAAGAGGGTGCAAATAAGGAGCAGACTCATCATCAAGCAAATACTCCCTCTCCTCCCTTCCCAGAACGATTAGTCATGCCACGACCTGTACAACATCCAGACTTTGACATTCTGGGAGAGCTACAAAACCAGTACATACGAATTCCTTTCCTCCAAGCCATTCAAGACATCCCTATATATGCAAAAACTATAAAATAATTGGGCATAAAAAAACCGAGGAATGTAACCATTAACCCAAGAGTCCAAGTAGTTGGTACTTTATCTGACCTGTTATCAAGAGAACCCATTAAATATGAAGATCCAGGAAATCCAATCGTAACTGTCCAAATCTATGGCCAGACCCTGACTAATGCTTTAGTTGATTTAGGAGCTGCAATTAATATTTTGACAACTTCTACTTGCCAAAAGCTCGGTATTACATCAGTAGAACCCACCTCTACTTTGTTAGAATTGGCTGACCGATCTGTAGTTCGACCAGAAGGAACTCTATATGATGTCATGGTCTCTATAGATTCTTGGGAATACCCAACTGATTTCCTGGTAATTAATCCAAAAACCCGACTGGATGGACACCCGCTAATTTTAGGTAGACCTTGGCTTGCTACCGCCGATGCTTACATTGGTTGCCGGCAGGGGAATATGACCATAACCAGAGGACCAGATATTAAAAACCTAGTCCTATACCCTCCAACACAGCCAAGTCTAGCAATGATAAAAACTAACCAGCACCCTGTATCATACCTTACTGACAATATCAGATCACCATTGACTATACAGAGGGCCCTAGACTTTAAAGACCAAACAGAAGATGACGCCATCAATAACTTTGTTAGTCAAACTGAATCTAGACCTCATGCACAATGTTTTATGATAGAAGCTGCATTCGAGAACGAACTAGAAGAAGATCCCTTGAAAGATACACATGACCAAACGATACCTGTAACTTCTGTTGCCAATAGTAAAGCAGTGGAAATTGAACCAGGAAAAACGCTAAACATCAATGCCAACCTTACACTGGATCAAGAAATAAAACTCATCCACCTGTTTTTTTTTTTTTTTTTGTGTAAAGACTTAGTAAGCTATTGTATTAAAAAGTAGAAAAATATTTACAAAGAGGACTTAACCTCTGAGGATGCATGAGCCCACCCTCTGTCAGAGAAACAAGAACAGGTGCAAGTGGCCACCTGAATTACATAAAGAGGCCCCATCAAAAAGAACATAAGTAGAACAGGTGCAAGTGGCCACCTGACTTACAAAAGAGACCCCATCAAAAGAACAGCAGTAAGCATAATTGTCTATCCAGTGATTCATAAGCTTGTGGCTTGTGGCTTGCTGCTTGGTAGCAGTGTTGCGGAGAAGAGTAAGGAGACCATCAGTTCCAGAGTTCTGGAAACACCACGAGCTCTGAAAGGTCCCATACCCACTGACAAAAACTGGGTGCCACGCATAT
This sequence comes from Pinus tabuliformis, assembly GCA_031772625.1. Classification (NCBI taxonomy): domain Eukaryota; kingdom Viridiplantae; phylum Streptophyta; class Pinopsida; order Pinales; family Pinaceae; genus Pinus; species Pinus tabuliformis. The sequence continues at coordinate 604,872,011 of CM062807.1, forward strand.
AGAAGAACCCCCACCAAAAAGCTCCAAAACATGCAAATCAATCAAGAGTTGTAACAGAAATTAAGCCTTCGGAGGCTCACCTTGTACGCTATTATTGGCATCTTGCGGGAGAGGAAGCCAATCGAGCATAATTCCATCTCCCATATCTTCCAGGCGAACTTCCAGTGGAGGGACCGGATGCGGATGAGTGGCCAATCCATCAACAGGAGCAACAGGATTACTGACATCCGGAGGAGGGGCTGCTTCATTACCATCCTCTGCATTCATCTGGACATTCCGTGTTCGAATTTGCTCCCCGTGGTCCTCCTCCGGGCTAACTGTTTCCTCCTCTTCCTCAGAAGCAATCACCGTTACCATGACTGAAATAAGCGGTTGATTTCGCCTGCACTTGAAGGTGAATCTGGAGGTGTGTACATGGCTGTTCTCAGAGGGGTCAGACTCCTCTGAGGGGGAAGAGGGTGGCGCAACTATAGCTAGCGGAGGAATTGCTCTGGCTCGAGCTTCCTGCCCTCTTCTTACGCCCCATACACCCCCTCTTCTCGGAACTCCTCTTTGACGCGGGGCCATGAGCAGGGGAGACCACAAGCAATTAACACAGAGAGACTTAGTGCCAAAACTAGACACAGAACCAGCAATTCCTGAATTGAGAGGCAAAGCCGTGACCCTATCACTCAGAAAGTCTCTAAAAGAGCCCGAGACAGAATCTTTACACCGCACCTTCCTCTGCACAGTCGAGAGCGAAGAATTTCCCACCCTGAGAATGACAGAGGGCGCACGCTGGTCGGAAGTGAGACCTCTGAGACTCCTCACAGAGCTAGAATTGGGCACCTTCCTTCCATTATCACTTGAACTCAAAACAACACTACCTGAATTGCAAACCTGGAGCCAATACTCCATTAAATAGACTTCCACTTGGAATGATCTGGAACGATACAAGGCATCGCCAGCCGGATCAGAGGACAAAGCGATTAAATTCGCCATACTTGAAACCATCACACAAATTCCTTTCAATCTCATCAACATTTATAATCTTTAATGAGAGACCAGAGCCGTCCAGTCGTGGCATAAGCCAATGCCATCTGCCTTATGTATATGATTCACTCGCTCCTCAGGCTGACACCCGCATCCGGGTAAAACTCATCCACTTGTTACGGAAGCATCAAGAAGCATTTGCGTGGGATTACCCCGATATGAAAGGGATTGACCCCCAATTGTGCACCCACCATATTTATATAGAAAAAGATGCAAGACCTGTCCGTCAACCACAAAGAAGACTCAACCCTCACCTAAAAGATGTTGTAAAAGCAGAACTTCAGAAGCTTTTAGATGTTAATTTTATCTATCCTATTTCTAATAGTAAGTGGGTCTCTCCACTTGTGGTTGTACCCAAGAAGAATGGGAAATGGAGGATTTGCGTGGATTATAGAGAGTTAAACAAAGCCACACAAAAAGACCATTTTCCCCTCCCATTTATAGACCAAGTATTGGACACGTTAGCAGGAAAGAAATTCTTTTCTTTCTTGGATGGCTTCAGTGGATACAATTAGATTCAGATTGCCCCTGAAGACCAGGATAAAACTACCTTTACTTGTCCTTGGGGAACGTTTGCCTATAGAGTTCTACCCTTTGGCCTATGTAATGCTCCTGCCACATTCCAAAGGGTCATTCTTAGCATCTTTGCAGATTTAATAAACGATGGGCTTGAAGTATACATGGATGACTTTACACCATACGGAGATGATTTTGATCCAGCTCTGGACACCCTAGAAAAAGTCCTACAGCGTTGCATTGATACTAGGCTTTGTCTAAGCCACGAAAAATGTTATATGATGATGACTGAAGGACTCATTCTCGGACATTTCATCTCAGCAGCTGGGATTCAGGTAGATCCGGCCAAAATTCAAATTCTGTTGCTTATCCCCACCCCCCCTACTCAGACAGAGGTACGCAGCTTTCTTGGATTTTCTGGGTATTATAGACGATTTATAGAACATTATTCACACATTGCTACACCTTTATATGCATTAACTGGTAATTTTGATTTCATGTGGACAGAAAAATGCGACCGTGATTTCCAGGATTTAAAGAAGCTTGTATCAACAGCTCCAGTCCTTCGAGGACCAAACTGGAATTTACCGTTCCAAATCTCATCTGATGCCTCAGACTTAGCAATCGGTGCAGTCCTGGGGTAGGAGGAGGATAAAAAACCATACGCTATTTATTATATCAGCAAAAATTTACCCCCTGCTGAATTAAATTACACTGTCACCGAAAAGGAATTCCTCGCTGTAATACATGCTGTCAATAAATTTAGACATTATATTACAGGCTATCCCGTTGTTTTATATACAGATCATTCTGCTATCAAATATTTAGCAAATAAGCCTGTTACAAATGCTAGAATAATGAGATGGTTGATCTTATTGCAGGAGTTCGATATCACAATCAAAGATAGACCCAGCAAGGAAAACCCTGTAGCTGATTTTCTCTCACGAATACCAAAATCAATTGAGGCAGCAGCAGTGGAAGACCAATTTCCCGATGAGCACCTATTTGCTATTGCTGTTCAAACACCTTGGTATGCTGATGTTGCCAACTACCTTGCAGTAGGTAAGCTACCAAAACACTTAACCCCTAATGAACGTAAGCAGATTGTTTAGAAGAGTACTCGATTTTCGTGGATCGGGGGTTATTTGTTCCACACAGGGGCAGACATGCAAATTAGAAGGTGTATCCGAGAAGATGAAATTTTCGACATCTTAAAAGCTTGTCATAATGGACAATGTGGGGGACACTTTGCCGAGAAACGAACAACACATAAAGTATTGCAGACGGGATACTACTGGCCTACAATCTTTAAGGATTCAAAGAAATTTGTTCAAGCCTGTGACAGTTGCCAGCGAGCAGGACGACCTGGTCAAGCCGACGAAATGCCTCTGGGACCACAATTAGTTATTGAACCATTTGAACGATGGGCTCTTGACTTCGTTGGACCCATCAACCCATCATCAAATCAGAGAACATATATTTTGGTAGCCACAGAATATGTTACCAAATGGGTTGAGGCCGAAGCGGTGCCTAGAGCTACAGAAGATTCGATAATATAGTTCCTGTTCCATTTGTTTGTACGATATGGCCTTCCGAGAGAAATAATCACAGATGGAGGACCACAATTTGTCGGAAACAAATTAGCTGCAACACTACAATTATCACGTCCAACACAAAATTACTACCCCATATCACCCGCAGGCGAATGGGCAAGTAGAAAGTAGCAATAAGGTAATAGAATCAATCTTAACAAAAACCATTGCTTCACATAGGCGTGATTGGGCCGCCCGACTACCTGAAGCACTCTGGGCCTATAGAACCACCTGGAGAAGCACCACTGGTTATTCACCCTATCAATTAGTGTTTGGGAAACAACCTATTTTCCCCATAGAATTCGAAATCCAAACACTACGAACTGCACAGGAAGTTGGCCTAGATTTAAGTGAGGCACAAATCAATCGACTACAGCATATTAATGAACTGGACGAAATAAGGCTCTCTGCATTACAAAACACAGCACTTATTCAACAGCAACGAGCTAAATGGCATGATGCACTTATCAAGAATAAAGTCTTTCATGAAGGAGACTGGGCTCTGTTATATGACTCTCGGTTTCAGGATTTCCCAGGGAAACTGCAGACTCGTTGGTTGGGGCCATACGAAATCCAGAAAGTTCATGATAATGGGACCCTTACCCTCATCACAATCGATGGTTCTGGATATGCATTCAAAGTAAATGGCCACCGAGTTCGTCTCTATCACAGGCCACTCACTAGGGAATCCTTCTGTGAGCAGCTATGTCAAGACACTGACATGGAAATTTTAGGAGAGGAAGTAAAACCTTCCTCACCTATAGTTCAGTAAGGAACGCATTTTTTTTTTTTTTTTTTGACCTGTACATAAGTTCTTGTATATACATTTTCTTAATAATTCTTTGATCTTTCTTTCTTAAGATTGCTTTTTACAGTCAGCGTGTTTTTGCTGTTCCTTTTCCAAAAAGGAACATCAGTTGCTTGTTTCCGTGTTTTTGCTGTTCCTTTTCCAAAAAGGAACAGCAGTTGCTTGTTTCCGCGTTTTTTTGCTGTTCCTTTTTCAAAAGGAACAACATTTTTGTGTTTTTGTTGTTCCTTTTCCAAAAGGAACAATAGTTGCTTCATCATGTTTTTGCTGTTCCTTTTTCAAAAAGGAACAGCGGGTGTGAGTTTTTGCTGTTCCTTTTCCAAAGGAACAACATTTTTGGGGTTTTACTGTTCCTTTTCAAAAGGAACAACAGTTGAGAGTTATTGCTGTTCCTTTTCCAAAAGGAACAACAGTTGCTTATCTTCATGTTTTTGCTGTTCCTTTCTCAAAAGGAACAACATTTCGTGTTTTTTGTTGTTCTTTTCTCAAAAGGAATAGAATTTCGTGTTTTTGCTGTTCCTTTTCAAAAGGAGTAGCATTTGCGAGTTATTGTTGTTCCTTTTCAAACGGAACAGCAGTTGAGAGTTTTTGCAGACAGCACTCATGATCTTAGGCTGTTTCTTTCAAAGAACGACATCCCAAATATTTGTTTGCATGGATTGTTCTCTTTCAAAAGGAATACCATAGCCATATCTTTGCTCTCAGTGATGATTCATATTAAGGATGCTTTTCGCCCATGATCTCTCCAGTCTTTAAGATACAACTATATACTTATGCAATGAACATCAACTACAACATGCCGAAGTCATCAAATCATAAAATCGCTATCTTTATAGAGCCTAGTATTGATAAGAGGACAAAAGGAGGGACATACTTTACTTCTAATCACCATTGTCATTGACTTATTCCCATTGTCCTGGTTGGTTATCTTTATCATGGCGATCTCCTTAAAAATCTTTCTCTGATTATTACACAGGAATAAGAACAGAGGATTTATATCTTCTTGTTGGGATGATAAGACTTCTTCCACCATTCCCACTCTTAAGGAGTGCTGAACCACCCTTATGTGTAAATAAATAAGAAAAAGGTGCTTTGCAAAGAAAGAAATGATAATCAATATGGATTATTAATTGTCAAATGCAAGATAGGGGGTCTCATCAAGAGCCAGCCTACCATGATCATCAGGTTGGAAGCGAAGTGGCATTCCCAACATGGCCACCACACCAAGGATATGGTCCAAAAGGTACACTAAAAAAAATAGACCTTGGAACAGGGGGTCTCATCACGAGCCGGCCTGCCCACGATTCGCACCCTCCTTGTGAATGGCATTATGGCTACCTGGTTACCAAGCCAGCATAATGGCCTGCGTTTTGACAAAACACTTTTTATACACATATAGGATCATGGTTCCACGGGTGAAATAAACAACTCTGCCAACGTTATGAACACCTGTCGGCAGCAGAGCTCTGTTAATGGTATCGAAGTCATAATAGTTACACCAACAGGGATGATATTAATACCTCTTCATCTCTTCTATCCTATGAATAATTCATATTTTATTTCCCGATGAACATATCGCACGAACACTCATTACTACCAATCATGGAAAGGGAACTGACAATGACTTCTGGGGATTTCGTACGATTGATAGACGTCCCATCCCCCAGCCTCGCATCATATTACGCAGGCTCTTATGTAAAACGCGATCCACCTTTTTGCCTCGATTTTGGTATTTCGTTGTCCATCTAAAACATGGCTTAATTCTATATGTTGTTCCTTTATGACTGGTTACATGATGGCTGCTGCTCCTCTATTTGACGGCTGGGACAGCCTATCACATCGCGGGGGGGAAGGTAATCTCATTACTCCACGAGTTACGTGTCAGCACACCATTCGGGGTAGATAGTGTACGAAAGTATGGCATGGTTTAACGGTATGATAATTCTATTTTACGCAAAGTTGCCATCCGCAATCCATTTTTGCTGCATACTCTGTTTTTTTCCGCGACGATCACCTTCTCTGCATCCCAAAACAGCACAGGCAGTTTCTGTTCCATTGAAAATCCTTAGTAGAACCAGGGGAGGAAAGGCAGTCTGAAGCGAACCTCAAGAATTGACAGTCTCTGCTGCTGCCCGGGAGATCCTGGAAAAGGCTGGATGGCTGAATTATTTCAGTCGCCTACAAGAATCAAACGAGACAGTGGCGTTGGAATTTCTGCAAAACCTGCAGGAGGACCACTCCATAGTAAGAGAAAGGCGGATAGCGGTCACTGACGATGTAATTGCAGAAGTCTCAGGCCTACCAGCCACCGGACCTATATGGACGCTGAAGAAAGAAAGACTGCACAAGATTATGGAAATTTTTCAGGACGAAGGCCAAAGCTTGACAGTAAAGGGGAAGGGAGTTCTGCCAGCAATGTTAGGAGAACCCTGGACCGAACTAGCAAAGATAGTACAGAGCTACATTACGTGCGAAGGAAGGAGGGACGTGGCAAGACCACGCCATCTTAAACTTTTAGCTGTTTTGAAAGAGAAATGTTCTGTAAATATGCCTGCACTTTTAAATTCACTATTGCATGATGCGGCCCGAAGCCTGAAAACGACACAGCATGTAGAAGCAGTTGTTAGCCACCATAGACTGATTCGATTGATAGTGAGCCATAGTCTCACTCAACAGCAGAGCAGCTGGGAGGAGCTCATTGCATTGATTGAAGGGAAATTGGCTGCACCATCCCCAAAACCTAAAACTTCCTCTAGCACACCGGAACGATCAGAGAAACGCAGAGAAGTGGCAGCAGGAAAACGTGTTGCTCCAAAATGAAAGCATTCTTCAAGTACACCGGAGCGACCAGAAAAACGCAGAGAAGTGATAGCAGAAAAACCTGTTGCTTGCACACCTGAACAACCAGAGAAACCAAGAAAATCAGTCCGGCTAGCTCGAATTCGAGGGAGGCTGGAAAAGATTCGAGAAAGCACCAGCCAACCAATTGAGATCATAGATGAACCTCCAGAACCAGAAGGAGTACCTTCCGAAGAAAATGCTGGGCAATCTGGGGGCGAAGCTGAGCAAGCCAGAGGAGGAGGTGAGGAGAGAGAAGTGCACTCTGAAACAGAAACGGAAGCTGAACGCCCTAAGGCAGTCACTGAACAGGACAATCGAGAGGAGGAAGTAATACAACCAGAAAGCAGCCCGCTGCGAGACCCTATGGGCGAAGAAGAATTGGCTGCAATCCTGGCCAGTTTGGGGGAATATGGCCAACCCTCCAGCCCAACAGGTCCTCCCGATGAACCTCCAGAGGAAGACATACCTGAGGGTTCACATGCAGAAAAGGAAGGAGAAGAAAACCCGCCCATTCATGAGGAAGAAATAAGGGACACCAACCGAGAACAATCTGCTCCCAAGGCACCAGAAGAAACTCTAGATACAATAGGAGCAAACTTAAGGGCCAGTCGCAAACCCTCTGCTGAAGCAAGGGAAATCAAGAAATTAAGGACTAAACAACAGAGGCTGCTGAACACTATAGCCCGGCTCCGACAGCAAATTCGGATTTTGAAAGCCAGTCTGAGGATACAAAGGACCACAAGGAAAAGAAATAGGACCACTGCAGCAAAATCCCGCAGAACAAGAAGACGAAGGACTTACAGTCGCACTGTTGGTCGAAACCCGATTGGAAGATCTGCTGCTGTTCCAATTGTCACAGAAGAACAGACTGCTGTTCCAATTGACAATGAGGAACATACTGCTGTTCCAATTGATAATGAAGAACAGACTGTCGTTCCATTTGGGGCAGAGGGACATGATGATGTTCCATTAACAGAGGAACCACAGCAACCTTTCATTCGGGTTAAGAAAGAAAAGGAGAATAAGGAGATCCAAACAGAGGCACCGCCCTCAGGGGTGATCCGGGTTCTGAACTCCAAACAGCATAATAAAAAGGTTCAGGTAAAACTCCCGGCCTCTACGGCCCTATGGAAAAAGGATCCAAAAACATGAACCTTGCACAAGATGATGAAGCAAGCTCAGCAAGAAGCTGAAGAGTTGAAGGAACAAACAGTCCCCCGGGAGAAATATGAAGAGTTGCAACAGCAACTTCGGGATATTAGTCAGTCCGAGAGCCAGGCCTTCGAAGGCTGGCAAAAGGAGCAAGAAAAGGTTGCAAAGGTAACTCGTCGATTAGATATTGTTGTTAGGCAGATGGACACTGTGTTCTTTGTATAATGACGTTCTGGCCTGTAGGGCCCCTGCTAAAAACTATGCTTTATTTTTCCTTGAACGATATTTACGATTAAAGATAAAAGCTGTCAGGGCAGGTGCCCCTATACAAATCAATACTGTTAATGATTTCATAGATTGTTGCAAGAATTATGGAGTTAAGGTTCAAAGGTTATTATGTGAATTTTACTTGCATAACCTCGTGCTAGACCAGGAAACTAATTTAAATCCTGGCCCTTTTGTTGGGGACATCCAATTGCAAGCCTTCGTTTCCTTCGGGGTTAATCAGCTAAAATGGCTCAGGGCTTACAACACTTTTCAGAGACAGGAAAATAGCCTAGACTTGTGGGTAAGAGCCGAGCCTCGAGACCCAGTACTGTTATGGAGAGCACATAGGAACCTTATGAGAACCCCGGGTGTTATGGAGACATTAGGACCCATGCACGAGGACCTAATCCGACAAAATCTGGAATATTTTCTGACTATTAAAGACCCTGCCATCGATGCTGCAAAATTTCGATACCAGACTTCGAACCCAAACATCCAACTCAGGGAACCATTCAGATATGAAAATTTTGAGCTAGCTGCAAGCCGATTGAACCTTTATGGCGAGCGTATTTTGCAAGCAGGGCCATCCTGGTTAGGGTATCGATTTCGTAGTCCAATTATTTGGCACCCTGCACCCGGATATCAGGCCTTGCATGAAATGCCTGAAGGTCAAACAAATCAGTTCTTTGATGATCTAGTTGCTCATCACGGCTGTCGGCCTCCACACGAGGTTCCCTCTCCAGCCTATTCTCTTACCGCTTTGCATGTCAACTATAATGTTTTCATGAGGGCATGAAACATGGTAAGCAGGGGGGTGTGTGGAGCACTGGAAAGGTATGTTTTTGACGAACAATTTAGTGACTTTTCAGTAACAATTGTAACCCTTTGTGCATAGTGAGCTTAAACAAATAAAGAATTTTAATAGAATGTGTGAGAATTAGCATGGAAAACTTAATCGCTGATAATTGTTATTTTTCCATGCAGGAAAGGATGGAAACGAAGGATTGCCATTCGAAAGGAAAAGACAAAGAAGCAATAACTGCTGTCCCTTTAGGAGGGAATCGGATGCGAACAAGATCGAACAGATCGAAGCAAGACGACCCTGGAAAGGAAGAAGGATTATCGACTCGGCAGAGCAGGGGAAGAAAAGTAAAGGATTAACGGCTTGGCGAATCCCTCAGGATCTTTGATCTTGAGGGATCGCTGTTTTGCTTATTTTTGTTACCTAGATACCTCCGTCGTTACTCTTATAAAAAGGGACAACATTGTTAAGCAAGAGGAATTTTTGTTCATATATGTAACTGTTAATTCCAGATTCAACTTTGATCATCGACTCTCACTAAGACTCGTTTTTCTGTACATTTGTTGATGTTTTAATACAAAAGACTTGGTGTTTATTTCATCTCTGCGTCTGGAGTAACCTAAGGCAGTGTGTCGTTGGAAGCTAAGGGCCCGGCTCTGAAGGACACTTGCTTTTGTATCATTATAATTTGGTTTCTGTGTGATTTGTTTATCTTTACAGTTCGGTAATCTGATATGTTTTTCATATGCTATTCCATGCTCTGTTACAATTAATTCATTAATGGTTTCTTTCAGATTTATGTCGTGACTCTGTATTGCGTAAGTGAATCTCTTCAGAGTTGATTGCATGTTTGCAGACTAAGCCAACTGTTTCTGTTACAGAGCCTTCATATTGAATATTGCTGTATTGGATTCATTTGAAATCTCAGTTATTGGAATCCAGAAGTAATATTATTCTATTTGGAGACATAGTCATATTCTCTTTAATCATCAGATTGCTATAGTAAGTGTGTTGTGTATATACGTTTGATGATTGCTGTTCCATAATTCATTTGTGAATATTGTTCCATAAAGTATAATTCATTGAAGTTGCTTTAGAGAGAAGATTGCTATTTGATTGCAGGATGTGAGGTTAATTCAATAGAGCAAGCATAGTTTGACTCGTGAGATTTAGTTTATTGGATTTTTGTTCCATTTCTTGTTGTTCCATTTATTGCTGTTCCATTTCAGATTTGCTGTTCCATTTTACTTTCTGCTGTTCCAGTTACTTGCATTTACTGTTTTGGTGTGAGAGAAGGTCTAAGGCTGTAGTGAGCCTCAGCAAGTCGCTGCCTAGCTCCCAGACCTATGGTCCATGCTCTAATTTCCTTTCCATCAGTTTCTAGAGGGATGGGTTATCGCTTCCGTACCCTTGACTGATAAACTGCGTTGTGTGATTTTATTCTTTTTAAAAGCAATTTAGTCATAGGTTTAGCAGCCATTTACTCTTGTATTTTCTAGACACTGTACTACGAAGCATTACTCTGACGAATAGCCTCGGATTGAGCTACTCTTTGCAATAACAAAGCGTTCCCGGATTGACTTATTAATGTAGCATAACTAGAGGTGAAAGAGACCCTTGTTACAGCTCTACAACTACCCTCCTAGATTCATTTGGTAAATTGTTGCTCTTAGTGCATACCTCTGCTTACGAGTGTGCTGTAATAGAGATGAAGACTCAAAGAGAGTTGCACCCTTCTTCAAATCAACTCTTCTAAAGAAAATGATCAAAGCCTAGAAGCTTCTGAAATGGGAAGTATGGATATTATGAATAAGGAACTTTTGCTTGCGCCAAAAGACATTCCTATTCCTCAGTTTCATCATCAAGACGGTCTTTAACTGCTGACTCTATTGAAGGCTTCTCTATTCTTCATACAAATTACTCCATAAAAAATATGTTGAATATGCACTACAGAAACCTCTTGTTCTCTGGTTAAATGGAAGACCAGGTTCCTCATCTGTCAGCTTTAGAGTAGCTTTTGAATTGGGGCGGTTTTTGGTGGAGAAGAACGCACCACACCTTCGCTTAAATAAATTTTCTTGGAATAAAGTGGCAAATATTTTGTTCTTGGACTTCTCTTACACAAATAGATCCTTGGATTTGAATGAACTAGGAAACAGAATTACAGCTGAGGATTCATACACTTTCCTGTTAAATTTTTTCAAAAGGTTTCCACAGTACAAATCTCGTGAGTTTTACATAGGTGGAGAAAGATATGCAGGATATTATGTGCCACAAATTCCAGAGGTCATATTTGATCGCAACAACCAAGGACATCCATCAATGCATTTCCCATCATGAAGAATTTGTGATTTCCCACCTGAATGGTATGACAGATTATGCATGGAGTCATGCAGTTATTTCAGATGAATATTATCACAGCGTCAAGGACTCAGTTTGTACATGCTTGTTTGTGCGCATCGGCTCGATAAAACTACATCACGCTTTGCGGGATCTGCCAAATCCCCTTACTCAAGACCTTAAAGCTTCAAAAAAGTTTAATTCAACAATCTTTCATCTTCCAACAAAATTTAAAACAAGATTTTCAATCCCGAGTATTTAAACTTCAATCTTCAACTTTCAGACTCAAACTTTCAATCTTGAAGCGCCTTTCACTGAATAAATCTTAACCGACAGTAAACTTCAAAAAAAATCCACTCAACACAAGAACTTCAATCTTTTTTTGACCAATAGATCTCGTTCTCTCATCTTAAAAGGCTTAACCAAGCTTAACCAAAGATTTTAACTCCAATCTCCCACCGATCTTTAGCCATGACTCTCAAGCTTCCCCAATCGTAAAGCTTCAAAGTTCAAGTAGCCTTATATTTCAAACCGAACTTCAATTATAAAAAACACTCTCAATCTTTATGCTTATACTCGAACTTAGGACTTCAGACAATTTCGAGCCAGCGTTTCGTATTTCAAACAACTCAACTTCAGACTCAAACCTGAGACTTCCAATCAGTTCAGTTCTAAACCATACCTATCATGCTTTGGACCTCGAATCACCTCCCTTAGAGATTCGAACTTCAATCTTCAAGAAAATTCCAACCTCGTGGCACCTAGATTTAAAGCGATTAAAAGAATAGTTCAAAATTGCCTCAAAAGACACAAAAGGCCTCGAATTTAACGACTACGATGTTGAAATAGTGGATGTATGGTGCGACTGTTCGCATTTAGAGCGAAGGGTGCAACTGTTGGCACCCATAGTGAGGTTGAAGTGAGTATATACCACTAAGGGGTGTGAGGGAGCGAATTTATAATAGACAACAAATTAATGGAGCACTATGGACATACCCATAGTGAGGAATAAAACACTTAAGTTCTGGAAAGTAGAAAAAAGGGAAGAATTGACATGAGAGATGCCACAAAATCAATATGATGCTACCGCAGAAATGTTGCAGCTAGAATTTAGCTGGGAAAACATTTATGAAATGCAGAATTGATGGCAGAACTGACCTGCACAGAAATGCCATAAAACAAGTGGCTCAAATATGAGCAGGGTAGAATATCACCCACTTCAATACCATGTTAAACACATACATGGAAAACACAAAGTGGGATAGGTGGGCAACCACCAACATCCACCTGGATCACTTGGCTTACCAACATTGGTTGGTTTGATCTTTAGGGAGATTTGTGCGGTTTTTTTGCCATCCCCCAAATGCTCAGTTGAACTCCAAACCCTCGGTTGAGAATTTATTTGTCACAGTCTACAGAAATAGTTTGGAAAATGGCAACCATAGTTTTTAATTGCAAATGGAGGCTCGATCAAACTTGTGTGTTAAATAGGGTTACATAGGAGCTCAATCGAGATTTTTTTGAATGCTCGATCGAACTATGTCTAAGCCCTTAAGTATTTCTATCAACTTCTTAAAAATTTCTCAATCAAGTGCTTAAATGGATCAATCGAGCTCCCTATTTTCACGAAAACACACCCTCGCTTTGCAAAAATGTGCAACCCAAATCCATGCATAGACCCTAGAGAATAGTACTACAGAAAAATATTTTAGAGGAACTGAGAAAAAATGTAAAAAATACATTGATTCACCTATACAAGAAAAATTAGGATCAGCTATCTAGAAACCATTCCAACCAACCCTTCCCATCATCAACGCTGAAATATCATGGATCTTAGGTAAAGAAAAACATGTTAGTTAATGGACAGATAGTGTTAGAGGCCATCCTCCGATAGAAGAGAAACCTTAAATCTTAACTCCTTTAATCAAATGGTTAGGTAGTATTGCCAAAA
>CM062807.1:604890311-605088935 GCA_031772625.1 Pinus tabuliformis
CAACCCTTGGAGTGACTCCAACAACTTGGATAAGAGCTTACCCAAATATGTCTAGTCCATCTCACAAGATGAAGTCCTAGGCTCCGTCATGGATGGGAGATGCCTTCCCACTCTATGAATCTCAAAAGATGGCAGTCATCATTGGTAATAAAAAGAAATGTTCATCAATATGATGAACTTGGTCGAGGAAGAGTAAATATGTACAAAATGAGTGCGTGCAAAATTATTTTTTTAATATATCACAAAAATAAAAATTTGTTAATATTTTAGACAAATATTTGTAATCAAAACATAATTAATACAAATTCAACAATAAATAAATTTAACTAACAAACTTCAGAAATATTCAATTTCTACCTCTCCCATGAAATTTGACCCTGTCACGTCGTGAAGACTAAACCCACACAAATATTTTATCGTTCCCTTATTGTAACCCATTCGTGAACTCTTCTTCCCCTTATATTAATATTGGTACAAGAATATGAAAATATGATACTATTATTGAAGTGGAAACCAAACTTACACACGTCGGTCTTAAGACAAGGGTACCGGGTGAACAAGTTGTCGGCATTACTAAGCCCTAACGCATGTCATATAAAAGGAGCAAATCAGTGGCCTTGAAGGGAGGGTGCGGGAGACTTACGAAGACAGATAGGATTCATGTACACGAACAACTTGTCGTGGCTCAGCCTTTTTGGTTAAAAGAGGGAGACATCTCATCTGTAAAAGTGAAAGGATTGCCTGCAGGCTGCAATGGACGGGTTTTACGCTGCCATTGGAAAGCGAGCACGCAGGGAAAATGAGGTTCCTGAGAACAATGATGGAAATAAGAGGCTGAACTCTGACACCGGTAGAGAGCGAGCTTTGCCTGGCGCTGACAGTACTGTGTATCGCATATTATGTCCTGTTAATGTGGTAGGAAGTGTTATAGGAAAGGCGGGTAAAGTTATAAAATCTCTGAGGCAGCAGACGCGTTCGAACATCAAAGTTACAGATACTGTTCCAGGCGTTGATGAGCGCGTCATAGTAATCTTCAGCTCCCCGTCAACCAACCACAAGGAGCAAGATGGCGAGGATTGCAATGAGAATGAAGTTGAACCTGTGTGTCCTGCTCAGGATGCTCTTCTTAGAGTGCACTCTCTTATTGTCCAACAATCTTCTGGCACTGATAATGACGTCGACCGAGAGAGACAACACATTGCTCGGTTGCTGGCTGCTAATAGCCAGATTGGAGGTTTAATTGGAAAAGGTGGAAATAACATTCAAAAGTTGAGAAGCGAATCGGGGGCACAAATTCAGATACGCCCAAAAGATGAGTTGCCAGGCTGTGCTTTTAGTTTTGGTGAAGTTGTTGTCATATCTGGAGATGCAACCACTGTCAAGAAAGCACTGTATGCAGTTTCAGCTTTTCTGTATAAACACCCACCTAAAGAACAAATTCCTTGGAGTGATATTTTATCTGCAACGAACCCAAGCTCACTCGTTCCTTCTGGTGTGCCTGCATTATTTACTCCGCCAAATTATGTTCCGCAACGAGATTCACTGTTTGCTCATCACAGTTCAGGTGCTCCAAGAGTAAATGGTACTTATGGCTCCGGCCATTTACCAGCACTAGGAGGATATGGAAGTGAAGCTGCTCGAAGTTCATGGTCTCTTAGTTATAACCCTGCTCTTCCCATTGCTCCAAAATCTGGGAATTTTGCTATTGAGAAAAGTCCGGAGGAGTTTTGTATTCGAATAGTATGCCCAAATGATAAAATTGGAGGTGTGATTGGTAAGGGCGGCAATATCATCAAAAGCATGAGGAAAGACACAGGAGCAAGTATTAAGGTTGAAGACGCACAATCAGATTCGAATGAACGTGTAATTGTAGTTTCTTCAACAGAGTTGGCTATTGATGGGGTTTCACCTACGCTTGAGGCAGTCCTCCAATTGCAAGGAAAGACTAGTAGTGACAATGACAATGATAATGATGAAGGTAGCATTTGTACAAGGCTTCTTGTTCCGTCAAAGCACATTGGTTGCCTTCTTGGTAAAGGTGGCAACATCATCAGTGAGATGCGGAACCACACTGGAGCAAATATTCGCATATTTCGCAAAGAGGAGCGACCCAAATGCGCCAAAGAGGGTTGAACATTATTGACCATATTCAACCATCTAGATCTTGATTGACCATTATGGCTGACCATATTCAACAATAAAGACCTTGGTTGACCATTATCGTTGACCATATTCAACCATGTTTCTCAAATTTCTCCCTTTGACAGATCCCAATGGTCACGTCTCACCCAAGGTCATGGTAAACTTCTAACAGGTTTCTCTTTCTTTTTATTTAATGGTTATACATTTTAGAATTTTTGTTCTATTTCACCATAAAGGGTATTTTTAATAAATAGGTGGTTCTTCCCTCTGCAATACGGCTAGTATAAATGGTGAGGAAAACGGTTATGCACTACTACAGGTATTCTACATTATGTCGGAACCATGGCTTTTAACTCGTGAATTCTTTTATTTCTTTTCATGATTTTTAATATCGATAATTCTCATTCTTCTTGGGGTTTCTTCAATTGACTAATTTCATCTCAATTCCATGTTGTTACAGGACCGTGGAGCCTGACTTAACGCAATGTTTAAGAGTCCATTCTTACTTGGTTTACTTCTTTTCAGTGACTTAGACTTTCCAATTTTCCCATGTTTTTAAATTTTCACATTCCTTCTCTTTCCAGGTCTACGCTTGTTGATGGACAAGCCTTTGTTTCTAAATTTAAAAGGTGATCCAAAGTATTCTCTAAATTGATACTGTTTATCATAAAGGTCTAACACTTAATGTTTAACCCTTGATTCTCCTTTGTGCTATAGGGGCTTGCAACTTGAGTTGGCCATGAAATTTGAGTACAATATGTTTAAAAGGAATGGGTACTTTTTAATAACTGTTGTCCTTAATTCTTAAGTTGTCCCTTTCGACCTACTGTAGCTATCCATGGAACATAAAAAAAATTCCTTGGATTATAATGTAGTCTTTTTACATGGTTGGTGGTGTTCTATACAATTGTTAATTTTTCTTCACCATCTTTCCTGTTCTAGTTATCTGTTGTTAATTAAAACATATTTTGATGAGGCATTAGTTACTAAACAAGTTCTTAGCTTAGTTTATATCTATATATACCAAATTTGGTTTCTCTATTTTTGGCAAAGAAACTTCTTTTCACCAGTTTGACTGAATAGCTCAGTGGTTAATCAACTATCTATTTTTTACTCTCAATATAAAGGAAACAAAGAACCTTACTAGTTTATGTCTGCTTCCTCAAAATTTTCTATGAACAATCCTTTTTTTCTAAGTTTTCCCAATCTCTCGTGGTAGTATGACACACCAGTTGAACCATTATTGAATGTAAAGAATTTTATTGATGTTTTCTCATGTAAATGAATTACAAAAAGGTAATTTATAGTTTTTCATTTTCTATTGTATTTATTTAGGGCTTGAATGAATTATCCTCTTTTGCTTGGTCCTATTCAAACCCTGTGAAAAATGCAACTCTTGTTTTCCTTTAGTTTGATTGTGTAATAATAAGAAAATGTTGTTGTAAATTAATATTATTGTCTAAAAATACGGTTGTAGTTTCTCTTACCTCTAAAAATCATTATGTTGTTCTTTGTATTGACCCACATAATTATTGTGTTTATTTTTTATTCGCACTCATGTAACATGATATCAAAATAAGGAAAAGTATCCTTTATTTTATTTTATAAAGGATAGTTTCTATTGCATATCAGTAAAAAAATACATCATTTTTACTTTCGTTTTTATATTTTTTTTCTAAACAGTCAGTAAGGAGAACCTGTTATGGGTTCTCCTAACCCTATTGTTGTAGCTTTAGGGACTAATGTTAAGGCAACTCCTAATGTAGTATCCAACCCAATGTCTTGTTGATATTTTCGGTTATTCTTATAACAATAATCTATTGTATGATAATATTATATTTTGTAATCAATTGTACTAATACACAAAGAGATTTTCTTTCATACATTCTACAACTCTTACATCTAACAATAAGATTTTCATTTTCTATTTTTCCTCAACCATTACTTCTATAATTCAAAATATCTTACCAGGGCTGGATCTATAATGGTTGTAGCTACTTTATCCTACCAAGAGAGCGATTAGTTCTTTCCCTCAAAACCACTCCTTATTTTGTATCTGATTCATGTTCAAACTTAGCTACTACATTATAAGACATTCTTAGCCAAACAAACCTATATAACATTATCCATACTCTCTGGAAATTGAGTTACTATAGTAATAGGACATTCTTAGCCAAAAAAATATACAGAGCATTATCCATACCTTCTAGAGTAAAGCTCACTGCTTTTCAAATTCTACAGTCCATTTACAACACGTTATCATCCATGTTAACCAAGAACCATTAGTTGGATTCTATGTACCCAAAAAGGGTCATCAACATGCATCTTAGCCCAACAAGGGTTAAGAGTCTACACATAACATGAGTTAGCAACATTACGATAAGTACATCAACAACAACAAATTATTTTTTTATTGATTACCCATGCCAAATGATGTGGACTCCACTACATGGTTCCACTATAATTTCATACCATGGAAATACCAATTCCATTTGCACTAATTACATAGTGGCAATAATATTTCAGAAATTGTTTATTGTTCTTACATTGGGTAGCATTGTTATGCTTTTATCTTGATTTTATATTTTGCATATGCATTAGTAATGCATGAGTAAAGTTTATGATAACCTCATTTTTCCCACCGTTTTCAAGGTGGCTACATTGTTACCTATTTTTTCCAATAAGAGGTTGCTAGGCCCATCTTGCGCTTCTTTGCTATTCTCCTTTAGCAAAAACCATGAGTTCACATTTCAACATTGTTTTTTAATTTTGGCCCTTTGTCGTTCAACATTGAAAGTTATTAATGAGGGTTATATGTAGTTTTCTTCTATGTACAACTGCATGGTTTCTTGCCTCCTACACTCATATGCACATTGACACAACTGCAAAAAACTAGGCTTAGAGTTTTCTCTTCATATTTATAGATACAACACTTGTCCATAACCTTTTGTTTTTTCTCTAGGTTGGTCCAGGAACCCAATTTATGTTTACCTATTTATCCCTTGACATTAACCCAGATCAGTCTTTAGTTAACTTCCATCAATTAAACAACTCTCCTGGTTATTTTTATTTTAGGATAGCTCAAATATTTTCCATATGCATAAGACTATAAGTAAATTAGTTAGTGAAATTTCCATTGAGTAAACAATACCAATTTATAACCATATATAGATCTCATGGCCATTCCATCCATCAGAGCTAAACCAATCAATGGTTGTTGATTCTTTTCAAGGTTCATTGTTTTTTCTTTGAAGTTATCTACTCACAATGCCACATACACATTGCATCACGCAACAATGAACCTATACACATGTACACACATGCACGTATACCTATGACTCAACACTTTACGTGTTATCACATAGAGTCCAGAGATTACTCTATCTCTACTCACGTGAACCCTACCATACCACCTCCTATGCTTTCCAATGATCACAGTATAAAAGTCCTACTTGGTAGGAATTCCTTTTTCACTAATATATACCTCTTTCCATGCCATCTACAACATTCATCTTCCAATTCCAACGACCACTCCTGATAACCATATCAAACATAATGGAATTTTCACACACACACCCACACACACACACACACATATATATTGTGTTATTATGTTTGTATCATATATGCAATTTAAGTCGAGGTTAAGTTAAATCCCTTAAACGTTATTTATTATTCTTTATTTCCATGGACTCAACCAACCAGCTAGGTTGTCACGTTATTGTTTCCACTCTAAAGTTTAGCCTTGGTCAATTCCACCATAATACAAGGTTGTGTAATGTTATCATCACATAAAATATTTTTTAACATACATCTATGTGCTTTCTAGGTTTTCTTTTGCCCCCAAGCACAACCAACATACTATTATCACTCTCACTCTTCAATCAGAGAGTCAAATTTTTTATTTTTTTTTATCTCAATAAATGATCTTCACATTTTTTCTTAACTCACTAACACTTTGTGGGTTTGATAAGGATTTTTAAACTGTAATTTCTTCTACATCACATAGTTACCTATTAGCACACACATATTTTTCCCTGAAAGGTTACTAACCATGCTTGTTCCCTCATTCTTTAGATTGTTTTGATATCTGAAACTAAAATTTTAGATTACAATTATGATGATTCCTGAAATTCCTAAATTTAGAAAGCCTCAAAAGATTTCTTAGAGAGAGAGAGAGAGAGAGAGAGAGAGAGAGAGAGAGAGAGAGAGAGAGAGAGAGAGAGAGGCATATGATTAGTTCTTCTGCTATCTTATCAATCTTAAAAACTAAACCTATTCGTGATAGCCATGGAAGTTGACTCATAGTTATAAGTTGCAACATTTACCATGTTCTTACTTGAGTTATGTTTCTATTATATATTTCTCCATTAGTTACCTCCTCTGTTTTTATTACACTCTATTCTACATAATGTAGGGTTTTTTTTTTTTCACTCGTTCATATAATAAATTCTTCATTATAATCAATGTTATTGTTTAATGCACTCTCTAACTAAAAATATTGAAGTAAGGTATGGATGATTAGCTTTTAAGTATCATTCATAGTTCTCAAATGCCATCATTAATGAGTTTTTGTTGAGAATTATAGTTTTGGTGGGGCAATTTTATAAGTATCTATTGCCCATTAAATAGGAACAAATCTTGCAACAAAATTTTCAATGGTAACTAAATCATGTTGCTTAGGTTTATATGGTGCTGAATCGAATTTCAATTAATATGTAATAAGATTAAGCTAATAAGGCTAATAGAATAATGCATTGTTTACTTGTAAGCATAATATCATATCTCATATATGATGAAACACATCTAATGATGTAAACATGTATTCTAATATCGTTTAAAATATAAACATGGAAGTGCATATTCATGCTACTAATAGTAATCTTATTGCCTACTTAATTTGTTTTTTTCTAGATGAATGTTTCTCATCCTTCTCATCCACTTTTCTAATGTGTTTTATGTAATGCATTGTCATTTGCACAAAAAGCTTTGAATCGATAATAATGAAATCTTCAAACATAATGAAACCTTTGTCTTTCCTCCATTTATAGCATTATCAAAAATTCAAAGACAATGAAATCTTTAATTCTGTTTGATATACAATAATCATATATAGTAAGAACTAGTTATTAATTTAAAACTTAAAAGTTTACAAATGCATATCACCTATATTCAGTGTTAATTGTGTTTGATATACAATAATCATATATAGCAAAACTAGTTTTTAATTTAAACTTAAAAAATTAAAAATGTATCTCACCTATATTAGGTGTTAAATATCTTATAAAACCATGTCTAATAGTTACATAAAATATTAATTTAGCTAATAAAAATATAAAACAGTGAAAACTTTGATAATAAAAAATGAAAGTTAATTCAATTAATCAAAAATTAAAATTAAAACCAGTAAATAAAAAAGGGTGTAAACCTATAAAAATTTCACAATGGAAGGGATAACAAAGTCAAGTTAACATCATCAATATTTACTTCATTCTTGTCAAAGATGTTAAATACACATGGGCAACAAGAGAATCTGAAGGATAAAACATGAGAATATATTTTTTATTAACAATTGATATACATTTATAGTACATTATTTGACTTTTGGGTTTCACATCCCAAGGTCTCTTGGACTTCTTTTTGTCTATTAAGCTTCCACACTAACCCATTGAGGATTAGGTGTCAAACATTCCCCCCCTTAATCCGAAGGGTTATGTACGAGTCCAAGAAGAGAGCTTTAATACAAAATGTGCAGAAAATGCATGGCAACACTAAGCTGAATGTGCTCTCTAAGATGTCGGTATAAAGGGCAGTGGTTTAAGGATGACCACCAACACTGGAATTCTTAGTGCAGTTCTCGGAACTCTTCCAAAACTGGTAAGAAGATGAAGTCTTCTGCTAGAGGAAGTGCTCCTATTGTTTTGAAGAGGAAAACCCTGTATAAAAGGGAGAACTTCAACCTAAAAGGGGAAGTCTCAACCTGTGATGGTTTAAGGATGACCAACAACTCTGGAATACTTAATGCAATTCCTGGAACTCTTCCAAAACTAGCGAGAAGATGAATTCTTCTGCTAGAGGAAGTGTTCTCAATTTTTTTTCCTGGAATTCTTCCGAAACTAGCAAGAAGCGGAAGTCTTCTGCTAGAGGAAGTGTTGGAGATTACCAACTGAAGGCATGCTTAGGGGCATCTTTGTCTCTGCCTACAACTTTGAATCTGGTGTGGCAGGTTGTGGCTCAGGCTCGCTTGATGTGGCTTTGAAGCTTGTAGATGACCATCATTTCCCCCCCTGTCAGATACAAGGTGAGATGATGGAGAAAAATCAACTGCAAGATTGTTCAATACTCTGGAACAAGTTCTGACATGTGATTGAAATATCTTCTTGGCTGTTGATGCCCAATGCTAAGAAGCGATCCATCCAAGATGAATCTTTGTTCTTACAGGATGTTTGTTTTCGAAGCATCTGTTTGAAGAATGACTGGTTTTATGACAGTGCTTACATGGATGAAGATCAAAACAGTGATCTTTCAGATGGCCAAATCGGTCATAGTGTTGGCATTTCACCTTTTGCTGTTGTTGTTGTTGCTGCGGAGGAGCGACGTAATCTAGAACAATTGGAGGTGAACTGTCATGAAGGAATCCAACACTCTAAAATTGAATGGGCTTTGAGTAGTCTGGAATATGAAAGGACAAGTCCTTCTCATATCCGAGACCAGTTCTGTGTTTGTTGTGGACAAGCTCTTCCCAAGGTCTAATGATGGGATTGGGAAGTGCAAGCTAAAATTCTACATCTGCATGTAACCTTGCTGCTTTATTGGGTTCTGGATCTGATTCAACCTCAATATTTCTAATTTCATCACTTGCTAGTTGTTGATGGGTGTTTGTTTTAACCTTGAACAACATATTGTTTTGAACAGAAAACAATTTGGAATGACAAATCTGTTGAAGCTCAGCTTGCTGGAACTGAGATTCTTGTTGCAAAAATCAATCTTTTCTTGTGCATCATGTAGGTAGGTCTGAATGTCACAAAGAGTGTCTTTTCTGACATTTAACATCCCACCAATAGTCGAGTGTATTAGTGCATTCAACAACTCTAATACATCATCAAATCTAGCCATTTTCCAAAGGTTTAAATTCTTGAACCCAAATCTACTCTCAAAACCAAATAAAGAATTGCTAACTTTCTTAAAAATAAGATGTATTTGAATGTTACAGAAAGACTGGCACAAACACAAAATGTAAGAGTGGTGCAATATCCAAATATCAAGAGAAAAAATGCGTTGCAGCGACGGATTTCTGAAATGGATCTCTTACGATTTCAAAACTTGTTTGTTTCAAAATAACTCGAAAAAAAATGTTGGAATATTGCTTCAACATTCAACCTTTTCTTTCATACCAAACACTGCTTCCTTCAAGGCATACTAACCAAAGGTCATATGCACTAGCAGAAGCAGGACACTGGACCATAAGACATGAGCGACTGAACCAAGCATTATGTGAAAGAAACAAGTAGATGGACCAGCATTTAGAAAATGAATTTTCTCATCTCATATAAATGGCCATTGTTTAAGCACATCAATGTACCATACCCAACATTATGCTTCGACACGATCGCTAATAGCTTAGCAATACAGATGAAAATTCCGTTGTTCTGGCTTCTTTTATTGATAAGCCACAGCTGGAAACTAGTGACAAAATTATAATGCCTTTGTCTATTCAGCTTCCACACTAACCCATTGAGGATTAGGTGTCCAACAAAAGAAAATAGATTGATTAAGCAAATCTAAACCGTAACAAGCATGAATTTGCAAACAACTATTAAATGAATTCTAAATATAAAAATGTGTATTGAGATGACCTTAAATCTGAAAACTTATATTTAGATCATGAAGATTGTAAAAATAAATGGTTAATTCGATATTCAAACACATTCCACAATTCACATTAATCTCTTTCATGTAATAACATGCTCAAACGTTCTTCAACAATGAATAGGCTAATAAATACGTAGCATGACATTATAAAGTAGAGACGATAGGCATGAAAATTATGACCAGCCTCGTTGCATGAGACAAAACACTATTGGTATAAAGGTCCATTCAATGAGAATAAATACCAAAATTGTTCCACCAACTTTTCCAAAGGTTTGCCTTCAAATGATGTTGTTGTTGCTGAGCAAGAGGATGGATCATAACCTTCTCCTCTTCTTCAATTTTACTACCATGTTTTTTTCCTAGTAGTAAATTCCTCATTATTAAAACTCCAACAACTTGATAGGGTTTCATGACTACAAATAAAATTAATGGCAAAGCTCTTGTATATCAAATTAATCATGTAGAAATTCAGAATAAATAATAGTTTCGGTACAATAATAAGATTATGATTTTCAATAGCCCCACGGGGGTAGGTGAGTTGGTAATCACAATGCACTGAATTTCGTTAGAAAGGCAGGCTCCGTACTGATGGTCATGAGTACAAATCCCCTGGACATACCCCAGAGCTGTACAGAGGGGTAAGTGCAGCTCCTAGTGGTTATAGAGGTAGCGATCAGAATCGACCCCGTGTAACACGAGTCACGAGACTGCCCCTGTAGCCGATTCCACTGTAATATAAAAAAAGATTATGGTTTTCAACTTTAACTGATCTTTCTTTAGGATAATTTTCTTAGGGTTTTACTTGTTAGCCTTTGAATGAAGCAATAATTTTTTTGCATGATTAATCTCTTATCTATAAATTCCTTAACATGTATGCAGATAAAGAAGTATATAAAGATATATAATATGGAGAGAACAATAACGATCGAAATTAAGGAAAACCTTTGTAGATGGTTACAAATTAAAAATATGGTATAACCCTAACTTCTGTTCCACTATAGTCATAGTAGAGCTCAAATTGTTTAGCATTGTAGCTTAGAACTGGGACATGACCTTCCCAAGTGTATAATTTCATAGCAGTGTGAGTTATTTTATGCACAGTCTCATCTTCTCTTGACAAAAGTTTTAATGGACCAATGTTGCCCTATACATTTATTGTAACCAATAAATGATTAACTTTGTTGGCTTTCACCTTTAACAATTAAAGGGTAAC
The DNA here is from genome assembly GCA_031772625.1 of Pinus tabuliformis. Lineage (NCBI taxonomy): Eukaryota > Viridiplantae > Streptophyta > Pinopsida > Pinales > Pinaceae > Pinus > Pinus tabuliformis. Next base: position 604,901,539 of record CM062807.1, read on the forward strand.
GAAAATTGTTCAAAACAAAATAAACCACCAATGTTAATGTTAAAATCAATTGAAGAAAAAAACAAAAGGGAAGATAAACCTAGTTCTTTCAGCATAGAGAGACAAGCGGAAGTGAGATATTTAGCTAACAATGAACACATTGGGCTTGTAGATGAATTAACATCTGGTGCTCGAGAATTATTTTTGGGATTTGATTACCATTCTTCGATCGCATTGAATGATCCCTCGTAGGGTTGAGCTGTTTAAGGTTAGGGTTAAATCCCTTTACCATATTTCCTTGTTTCTGCCATGGATCTGATCCACCTGGGACAGTTTTGGTGATTCAAAATCAAAATAGTAGCAATATTGTAAGCACCAAAGACATCCCTTGTGATTTCTAGTCTAGTTCAGTAACATCTTGCATGAGTCGACCCGTTCTCCATCTAAGGACGAAGCTGCATCAAAGTATTGCACATCATCCAAGGAAACAATTCTTGGCCCACCTTATAGGACTGAAAAAATAAACCAACAAAAACAAACCAAAATAAAATCATAACATAACCTCGAATATAAGCACAACAAAAAACAGAGAGAGAAGGAAGTGAAATTTTTGCACAGAAAAGAGCATGGTAATGTGATGATACTATGGGTTGAGATGGGAAAAGGAAAATCACTTGTTCAATACAGGCTGATGACCGAAAAAGGCACTCCAATGTCAGGAGTTCAATTAGCAGGGAAAATGTAGAATCGGTTTGGACCACCAAAAATATTAATATCAAAATTCTGTTCAGTGAGCTCAACCTACAGATTCGAATGGAGATGGAGAATTCATTTCGAAACATAGGCAGGAATGGATTTTGCAAATTCGAATGGAGAATGGAGAATTTGTTACAAAACATGGTCGAGAATTATTTTTTCCTCTACCCACCGAACTGCACTCCATTAACGAGTAGTCAGCGGATGGAGACTAAAATCACATCGAATCTTACATGAATCCCTAATCCTATGATACAGACCCTGATCGTCACAGCTGACATAGAATTTTGACATTGCATTTGCCGATGACCAAAGTCAGAAGTTTTCCCAATCGGCGTACATTCCCGTGCAATTCCTCTACCTGGGTAGACTACTTCGTAATGAATTCCAAGGGACACATGTGGAATGTGAATAGTCACATATGGAATGTAATAAGTCATGAATAGAATATGAATAGTCATAGGAGTTGAAGAGTTATAAGGAAGTACAAAGTTCATCCTTATTTGTTATAAATAGCTCCTCATAGCTTAAGTTAAGGGCTTGGAGAAGCATGTTCTGGCTTCATGTTCCACTACTGGATATAGTGTTTCATACATCTAACAATGTACTTGGGATCCTTCACTCTTAATCAAAACCTCTATGAGCCGACCCGTCTTCATACATGTATCATAGATATATAAGACTGTTCTTGTTATGTTTATGATATATATCACTTTAATTAGATATTAAGTGAATGAACTAATTTTTTTCTTAGGTATTGTTTTTATTGAATGAGTGTTGTTATACTTCAATGATTGTTGCTTATAATGTGGACTAAGATACAAGAAATAAATAATTCCTTTTCTTCCTACTCAAGTCCCCTTTTAGGATAGTACTACTACTTTTCTAATTAGAGGCTCATTTTCCTTTTACCAGTCATGGATGTTCCCTCTTGCACCTTACATTGGGTGTCTCACAAAGCTCACATACCTGCTACCCCAAAGATGTGTTGTGTTCTCTTGTGTGTAATGATAACCAAGGCATATCTTCGAAACCTTTCCAATGGTGGCTGGACCATATGCCTGAATGGGACTCCTACACCAAACAATGTGAGGTCTATCAAGGACTTCATATTAGGGAGATCCCCTTACAATGTTGGTGCCATCTAGCACCATCAACATTTTTGGTGTGAGAAGGAGGGACAAATAGTTGAGCCTGTGATGTATATTTGAGTCTCTCACCTTTAATGGCTTCATCCTAGATCATAATCTGAGGTGTTTTTATGAAGCCTTAGATATTTTAATACATCTAGAATTTTTACATAACTTGTCACATCTTAAATTCGATGGCAAGAGTACAACAACCATCCTTGTTATGTGATTAAGTTTGTTAAACTTTTTTCAAGTGGTGTTTATTCTAAAGAAATCCTTGCACAATTGTTTACCCTTATATTGGATGGTCATGTGAAGCAATGGTGCTAATCACTACCTACTACTTTTGTTTCATCTTTTAAGCAGTTGGTTAATGAACTTCATCGCATTTTCGACAAATATGAGTATCATGATGTTATTGATGAAATTAATCAACTTAGAATGGAATGAAATGAATCTCTTAAACATTTTTGCTTATCGTTTCCTTCATCTTTGTTATGAATTTCCCAACAAGGATGTGGACTGGCAGTTCTTAGATAAGAAGTTTTGTTTCTTGGTCTGGATGTGAAGAAAATATTTGGAATTTGATTCATTATTTCCTCCTTATAAAGAATAATTTCATCATCGTGAGGAAATATTGGATATGCCTTTTGTGCCATGTGCCCCCCTTTTGATGTTCCATGTTTTCAACCCGAACCAATCACTAAACCGGAAGATCAATGTGGTGATGAAGAATTAATTTTTCTTTCACATCTTTCCCTAATGGTGAGTCCTTTGTTCTTTCCAATTCACCATCTTCGCACCTTCATATTTCATCAGTGAATATTTTACCCGTTAATCAAACTAAACCCTTGAACAACCATGGCCTTGATGATTTCCTTTTCTATGAATTACATGGGAATGATTGGTCGAATGACATGGATGAACCTTTGAATATTTAGATTTGTGGAAATTTCAAATGAAGTCTGATGTGATCATCGAGGATTTTCTTTCACATATATCTCCTTTTGATCAAGAAGATGACATGCTTATCATTGAGGATTTTTGTGGTCATCCGAGAAATATATCTAATCAACCACAATTTTTTAAATCTCATGATCTTAATAATGACTCTTGTTTTGATAAGAAGTTGATCATGTTTCCATGAAATTTAAACTTAAGTAAGGTGAGTAGGACACTTCATCCTAGGTTAATGGTTATGTGATGTAGGAGCATCCAACACTCTTAATCAAACGAGGAATCCAAAGCAGAGCAAGGAGGATGTGGACCATCAGAGCTAAACAAGGGACATTTCTCCTACATCTGGCACTCTTAATCAAATGAGGAATCCAAAGCGGAGAAAGGAGGACGTTGACCATCGGAGCTAAACAGTGGACATTTCTGTTAAAATAGAGCTAGTTTGATGGACTTAATTAAATGTAATCTGCCATATGTATGCATATAGAGAGATTAATTGAGTGATTTGCGAGAGGAAATCATGGAAGGATTTGATCAGATCCTTCTCGTGATCCAATCCAAAGGTTTCCTTATATATTATGAGCCTGTGTGTTCAAGGGGGATATAGAGAGTGACAAATAAAATTTGTGTAAACCAGAGTGGTAAAAATGTAATCGAAGGGAGCTTGTTCCTAAGGCTAAAATGCCTTAGATTTGTATTCATATCATGTATAATATAAAAGTGTGTTCAATTTTGAATTTGTGTGTGTGTGTGTTGTTTCATAGATAGTCCGAATATTCTGTGTTGTACGTTTGATTGACCATCAATCACTGTAAGGATCGATGGCGATCCAATGATAATATGAGTGATGTGAGTGTTTTAAGAGTGTGGTAGAGCCGTGTTAAGTTTAGAGATCCATCAATAAGAAGAACATCAATGACATAGGTGACAAAGAAAGAGAACCATCGATCGCTTAGATCTAACAGTCAACGCATGCTGGAAGAGCGCGGAAGATAATCAGTGAAGAGGTGGTTTCTTGAGACACAGTGGTATTTTGGGCGAGGTAGAAGTGGTATTTAATCACAAATCGCATTAGACAGAGGTCAAGGGATGGCGAAGATGGAATAGCGATATGAGACGAGGCGCGATCGGAGAAAGGAAGGGGCAGCACTGCAGAAATGTCTTTGATGTGTGGACCCGACGATTCATGAATGTGGGTTCATTCTTATTGAAGTCCAACCTATACTTCTGAAGCAGGGTTTTCCTTCATTCCCATGTATTCATGTATTATGATAGTTGAATGGTCTCGGATTTAAAGGCTTAAGGACTCAAATAAACACTTCCGATAGGTTTGTGGGGCCATAACCCATAGGCCTCAGATCAAAATATTGATACGAAAGGGATTTTGCCTTACCCCAAAATCTGTTGGCATTATGCTACAAGTGTTTTCCTTGATGGCAACTCACTGAGAGGTTGATACAGGTGATGGTAACACAGTCAGAGGATAGATCTTAGTACAACAGGTCAAGAGAGAGGTATACGCAGGTTCATTGTGACAAAGCCGCGTATACACGCGGGTTAGACATTCCGAAGATGCGTATGCGTATACACGCAATTTCACGCAAGGAAAAGTGCGTACATGTGGGAGAACTTATGTTTTGGTCCATGGGATTTAGTCCTTGGTATTTGAACCTATGGTTGTGGACCATGGTATCTTGTCTAAAGTGTTGATCCCAAGTATTGGGTCCATGGTATTGTTTCTACATGGTTTTTGACCATGTTATTGAGAGAAGCCTAAACCTATATAAGGAGAAGATCATTAGGAAAAGGGAGAGGTGCGAGGAATGCATGTCTGACGAAGTGTGAAGATCTAGTATGCTGGTAATGGGTTGTGATGCTTGGCTCAGGTTGGAAATGACAACGAAGATATAAGTAATTATCTTTAGATTTGTACGCGGGTTGGCTCTGGTGAAAGAGCGTATACACGCGGTTTTGATATAGTCAAGTAGCGCATGCATGATGAGATTTGGTGTTTCAGGTTGCTGTTGGTTCTAGTGGTTGTTGCAGAGTTCTGGGCTCTGGTCTGCGTTCTGGTAACTGTGTTTTTGATGACTGGGTTTCAGTGATTCAGTATTGGGTGATTTAGAGATTTATGATGCAAGTATAAGTTGATGATTGTATTGCAGCAGTGATTGTTTTGTACTTATGGATCCAGTCTGAAAATTGATGAAATGTGGTCCCTGGAAGAAAAGAAGGTTGTAGCCTTCTATAGGTCAGCACCTACGTACTAGTATATCAGCTAGTACAAGAGCTAAGGGGGTTGTAGCTCCCTTCTAGCAGAAGCTGGAGAGTGGGAGAGGGTTGTAGCCCTCTACAGGTTGCAGCCTGCGTGCTGGTAAAGGACTGCACCAGTACATTGTAAAAGAAGTTTCTTATTAAAGGAAGATAGAAACAAATTGCAGCAGGTGGTTTTCACCCACATTGGGTTTCCACCTTATATCATGGTGTTCATGTGTGCTCTTTATGTGTGATGATCTATTCTGTTTACTGTTCATATGGTTAATAATGTTTTGATGCATTCACTGAAGATGAACTAACTAAATCATAAAGTTTACTGGATGTATGCTAGTTGCTTTTAACACAGTCGCGTATATACGCGGTTATATTTAACTGAAGTAGCGTATATGAATCAGAATATGAAAATCGAAACGTGTTTGATTTGCTAATACTGATTCACCCCCCCTCTCAGTATTATTTACAATAATTGGTTTCAGAGCAGGTCCTTTAGAGGAAGCTTGATCACTTGAAGGAAAGATCCATCAGAATGGCTAATCTAGAAAGAGAGGCACCCATCAGGCCACCAATCTTTGACGGGAACAACTTTACCCACTGGAAGATAAGAACCACGGCATATCTACAATCGCTTGGAGCAGAAGCTTGGGGAATCGTGGAAGGAGGATACAAATAGCCATCAGCAACTCCTATAGATACAGTAGAGAGAAAGCAATATGAGCTCAATGCCAAAGCTGTTACTGTCTTATTGGGAAGTTTGTCACAATAAGAATTTATGAAGGTCATGCATTTCAAATCAGCTAAGGAAATACGGGACAAAATCATTCTAAGCTACGAAGGATATGAACAGGTAAAAAGAGCAAAGCTTCAAACTCTTAGAATCCGATATGAAAATCTTAAGATGCATAGTAATGAAAGCATAGCTAATTACTTCCTTCGTATAGATGAGATTGTAAATTTTATGAGGAATTTGGGTGAATAATTTAAGGAAGTGGTCTTGGTTGAAAAGGTTTTGAGATCCCTGTCTGCTAAATTTGATTCCAAAGTGTCTTCCATAGAAGAAAAGGAGAATCTGCAGAAAATCACCATGTCACAACTTCATGGAATCCTAAATGCTTTTGAGATGAGAAAAGAGGGACCATCAGAAGCCGCATTCGAAGCATCAGGATACATGTCAGAAGAAGAAGATGAGGTAAATTTTGTCAAGAATCTTGAAAGGGGAACTGGACGGTTCGAAGGTAAGCTACCTTTCAAATGCTTTTCATGTGGCAGAGTTGGTCACTACGCTGCTAGATGCCCCCATAACAAAGAAAAAATGTCTGAAGAAGGTAATAGAAGCTATTATACCCATGTTAAAAGTAATGACTCAATCAATGGTAGTGAAGACATTAGAAGTCTCATGGCACATGAAAAGAAGGATGCAGAAACTGAAGAAGTTACTAAATTAAATGAACAATTGGAGTTAGTAACCAGAGTAAGGGAGAAATTGCAGGATATAGTAAAAGATCAGAGCATAACAATTTAGAGACTTGAATCAAAGATCCTCTCTCTAAAAGAAGATCTTGAAAAATCAAATAAGCAGAATATAGAAGCTCTTGAAGAACAAGAACATGAAGTGATCAAATTAAAGCAGCAAGTGGAAGAAGGAAGAAAAGTTGAAGAAGACATAAGGAAACAGTATCTGGAAAAGGAAGAACAACATCAGGTTGAGGTAAATATCTTAAAAGGTAAATTAGAAGAAAAGGATAAATAGTTACGATTTCAAGATAGTACTAAGATTTTGGATGAAATTCTTGGTAGTCAAAGATCCCCTACTATCAAAACTGGTCTTGGCTTTTATGAATTTGTTGAAGGTGAATCTAGCTCACAAGGTGAGGCAAGGAACTCTAAGGAGAAATCTGAAATGCTCAACAAGGAACAGCCGAGGAAAGAAATTCCTCAAAGAAAATCCTTTGCTCCTAACTATGGAAGTGATAGGCGATTATTTCCTCCACTGAATAATGTTGAATGTTATGTATGTCATAATCTTGGGCATGTTGCAGCCAGATGTAGAAGTAGAATGGTTCGAGACCATCACAAAAGATCATCACATTCTAGGTATTTCAAAGGATATTGTTTTGCTTGCAATGCGTTTGGACACAAAGCAATTGATTGCAATAGAAGGAACATGAAACATGTAGGATGTTATACATGCAACAAGCTTGGACATAAAGTAAGGGAATGCAGGAGCAAATTTCAAAATTCAAAACAAGAGGACCATACATCATCATAGTTCCAGGAATTGAAGAAGACAGAAAGGTGTGACATAACTCAGTTAGCTGACATAACAGACATAGGGGAAACTGAAAGTGAAGAAATTCAGTATTACATCTTGCATACGCTGATATAATGAAGATAAGTCACGTATATACGCGAGTTAGAGGCTGCAGAGTCGCATATATGGAGTTGAGAAGAAAAAGGCAGCAGAACAAGCTCAAGAAATGGTTTGGTCATGATATGTAATGGTTGGCACAGGCTCAGGGGGAGCATATACCTCTGTTGGAATTATGGTTAGAAGTCGTTGATGAAGTTTATGAAGCCAAATGATACATCTTGCTGTTTGATCAAAGGAATGGTATTGCAGGTTTGGATGTTGATGCTTATGGTTCATATCATATATGATGTATGATAGTGGCTAATATGGTCTTGAATGGATTGCTGGTTTTTGAACTTGCATCTGCTCAGGGGGAGCATGGATGGATTGATACAACTTGGCATATACAAAAAGGGAGCCCAATCAGAGAGTTCAACAGGTACTCAGAGGGAGTATGGACAGCAGAGGGAGAGAACTTCTTGGTCTGCCTTTGCCCTTGATTTCTAAGGGGGAGAGTGACTTGGTGTGGTGGTTGCCATCAAGTCCAAAGGGGGAGATTGTTGGAATTATGTTACAGGTGTTGTCCTTGATGGCAACTAACTTAGATGTTGATACAGGTGATGGTAACTCAATCAGAGGATAGATCTTAGTACAACAAGTCAAGAGAGAGGTATACGCAGGTTCATTGTGACAAAGCCATGTATACACGTGGGTTAGACGTTCCGAAGACGCGTATGCGTATACACGCACATTCACGCAAGGAAAAGTGCATACATGTGGGAGAACTTATGTTTTGGTCCGTGGTATTTAGTCCTTGGTATTTGAACCTATGGTTGTGGACCATGGTATCTCATCTAAAGTGTTGATCCCAAGTATTGGGTCCATGGTATTGTTTCTACATGGTTTTGGACCATGCTATTGAGAGAAGCCTAAACCTATATAAGGAGAAGATCATTAGGCAAAGGGAGAGGTGCGAGGAATGCGTGTCTGACAAAGTGTGAAGATCTAGTATGCTAGTAATGGGTTTGTGATGCTTGGCTCAGGTTGGAAATGACAGCGAAGGTATAAGTAATTATCTTTAGATCTGTACATGGGTTGTCTCTGGTGAAAGCGCATATACACGTGGTTTTGATATACTCAAGTAGCATATGCATTATGAGATTTGGTGTTTCAGGTTGCTGTTGGTTCTAGTGTTTGTTGCAGAGTTCTGGGCTCTGGTCTGCGTTCTAGTAACTATGCTTTTGATGACAGGGTTTCAGTGATTCAGTATTGGGTGATTTAGAGATTTGTGTTGCAAGTATAAGTTGATGATTGTATTGCAGCAGTGATTGTTTTGTACTTATGGATCTAGTCAGAAAATTGAAGAAACATGGTCCCTGGAAGAAAAGAAGGTTGTAGCCTTCTGTAGGTCAGCACCTACGTACTAGTATATCAACTAGTACAAGAGCTAAGGGGGTTGTAGCTCCCTTCTAGAAGAAGTTGGAGAACGAGAGAGGGTTGTAGCCCTCTGCAGGTTGCAGCCTGCGTGCTGGTAAAGGACTGCACCAGTACATTGTAAAAGAAGTTTCTTATTAAAGGAAGATAGAAACAAATTGCAGCAAGTGGCTTTCACCCACATTGGGTTTCCACCTTATATCATGGTGTTCATATGTGCTCTTTATGTGTGATGATCTATTTTGTTTACTGTTCATATGGTTAATAATTTTTTGATGGATTCACTGAAGATGAACTAACTAAATCATAAAGTTTACTGGGATGTACGCTAGTTGCTTTTAACACAATCACATATATACGTGGTTATATTTAACTGAAGTAGCGTATATGAATCAGAATATGAAAATGGAAAAGTTACTGTAAATGGGTTGTCTCTGGTGAAAGCGCATATACACGTGGTTTTGATATACTCAAGTAGCATATGCATTATGAGATTTGGTGTTTCAGGTTGCTGTTGGTTCTAGTGTTTGTTGCAGAGTTCTGGGCTCTGGTCTGCGTTCTGGTAACTATGCTTTTGATGACAGGGTTTCAGTGATTCAGTATTGGGTGATTTAGAGATTTATGATGCAAGTATAAGTTGATGATTGTATTGCAGCAGTGATTGTTTTGTACTTATGGATCCAGTCTGAAAATTGAAGAAACATGGTCCCTGGAAGAAAACAAGGTTGTAGCCTTCTGTAGGTCAGCACCTACGTACTAGTATATCAGCTAGTACAAGAGCTAAGGGGGTTGTAGCTCCCTTCTATAAGAAGTTGGAGAACGAGAGACGGTTGTAGCCCTCTGCAGGTTGCAGCCTGCGTACTGGTAAAGGACTGCACCAGTACATTGTAAAAGAAGTTTCTTATTAAAGGAAGATAGAAACAAATTGCAGCAAGTGGTTTTCACCCACATTGGGTTTCCACCTTATATCATGGTGTTCATGTGTGCTCTTTATGTGTGATGATCTGTTCTGTTTACTGTTCATATAGTTAATAATGTCCTGATGGATTCACTAAAGATGAACTAACTAAATCATAAAGTTTACTGGGATGTACGCTAGTTTCTTTTAACACAATCACATATATACGCGGTTATATTTAACTGAAGTAGCATATATGAATCAGAATATGAAAATGGAAAAGTGTTTGATTTGCTAATACTGATTCACCCCCCCCAGTATTATTTACAACAAAATCTCCTTTCATTATTTGGTATCATAGCAGCGAAAGGGAAGAAGATTTCCAGTGAGGAGGAAGAGTTTTCAAGCAGAAGGAGAAGAGGTAAAATTCTTGAAGTATGGTGAGTTTATGGTCGATACTGTCATGTAGATAGTGACAGTGGAAGGTGAGAAGACTTTCAGAAAACCTAGAGCGAGGAGTGCTCAATTGGTTCCAGAGGAGAAAACCAGAAGGATGCCAAAAGACTAAAGCTCAGAGGAGAAAGCCCGGTGAGGTATCATGTAGTAGAGAAGACTGTTACTGCAGAGGTTGGTTGCAGCTCATAGAAGACCATGAATGCAGTTCCACTGAGAAGTGGGTAGAATTGCTAAGAATAAGGAGAAGCATATGACCAGGTGGTCATACATTTTTGTTCCTCGGGAGTCTGATGCAGGAGCATCCGACACTCTTAATCAAATGAGGAATCCAAAGCAGAGCAAGGAGGATGTGGACCATCAGAGCTAAATAGGGGACATTTATGTTAAAATAGAGCTAGTTTGATGGACTTAATTAAATGTAATCTGCCATATGTCATATTGAGAGATTAGTTGAGCGATTTACGAGAGGAAATCATCGAAGGATTTGATCAGATCCTTCTCATGATCTGATATAAAGGTTTCCTTATATATTATGAGCCTGCGTGTTCAAGGGGGATATAGAGCTTGTGACAAATAGAATTTGTGTAAACCAGAGTGATCAAAATGTAATTGAAGGGAGCTTGTTCCTAAGGATGAAATGCCTAAGATTTGTATTCATATCGTGTATAATATAAAAGTGTGTCCAGTGTTGAATTTGTGTGTATGTTTTTTGTTTCATAGATAGTCTGAATATTCTGTGTTGTAGGTTTGATCGACCATCGATCGCTGTAAGGATCGATGCTAATCCAGTGATAATATGAGTGATGTGAGTGTTTTTAGAGTGTGGCAGATCGTGTTAAGTGTAGAGATCCATCAATAAGTAGAAGATCAACGGCGTAGGTGACAAAGAACGAGAACCATCAATCATTTAGATCTAACGGTCATCGCATGGTGGAAGAGCAGGGAAGATAATCAGCGAAGAGGTGGTTTCTCGAGACAAAGTGGTATTTTGGGCGAGGTAGAAGTGGTAAGTGGTAATTCAGGGTGGTCACCCGAATCCATTAATTGTTCGACACGTAGCAGCCAAGGAGAGAGGAAAACAGCTTTTCAGGTGGGTAACCACCATGCAAGTGGTCCACCCGAAATCAATGTCAATCGTCGAATCAAAAGGAGGTGATCAACGGTGGAGATCGAGCAGACTAGTTGGTGATCAAGAAAAGCGACAACTGCTGGATCAAGCACCAGATCAACAACCAAGATTTAATCGCAAATTGCATTAGACAGAGGTCAAGGGATGGCAGAGATGGAATAGCAATATGCAATGAGGTGTGATCAGAGAAAGGAAGGGGCAGTGCTGCAGAGATGTCTTTGATGTGTGGACCCTATGATTTATGGATGTGGGTTCATTCTTATTGAAGTTCAGCCTATGCTTACGAAGCCTGGTTTTACTTCATTCCTGTGTATTCATGTATTCGAATAGTTGAATGGTCCCGAGTTTAAAGGCTTAAGTCCTCAAATAAACGCTTCTGATAGGTTTGTGGGGCCATAACCCATAGGCCTCAAGATCAAAAAATTTATATGAAAGGGATTTTTCCTTACCCCAAAATCTCCTTTCATCATTATGCCAGGATCATATCACCATGACGGTATTTGTGATTCTTGTCATTTCATGATTCTTTTGCACAAATTTTCTGTTAATGTCATCATGTGGGATGTCTACTCTCACCTAAGGGATGCTCATTGTCTTCACCTAAAAGTTTTCAATGCTCAGGGAATAAAGTTTAATTTGACTATTGAACTTCCACCATTGCATCCCACCTTAAGAAAATCTTCAACATTAGTCGAAATTTCAACCTAAAAGTGCCCATGAAATTTTCACGTACATAATATGTAAACCAATCAAAATCCTTTAAGCTTAAAAAGGGGTACATGTACATATTTTGGAAGGAAAAACAATAAAACAATAAAACTTTTTGTAATTGTATTTTTGGCTTATCTCCTTAAAAGTTTACTCAAATTTCAAGTGTAGACACTCGTTGGATGCAGAATTTAGTTACGCATCCAATACATATCTACACTTGAAGTTTGAGTAAACTTTAATTTCACATCCAATGAGTATATATAATTGAAATTTGAGTAAACTTATAAGGATATAAGCTAAAAATACAATGAAAAAAAGTAATTTTCTTCTTTTCCCTCCAAAATTCATAACTATTATTTTATTATTTTCCTATTATTTTATTATTTTTGCGTAGGATGCAAGTTTTAGGCTAAAGTTTCCCATAATTTCTGTGGTGTGGAAGCATAGAAGGGTCTTAATGGATCTTTTACATCATTCACACGCACGACAACATAGATTGTGGTCATCTTGTTAATGTCGCTTATAACATGAATCTGTCTTTGTTTAATTTTTCCTATCATAGTTTCCCTAAAAGTTGTTTCCATGATCCTATTGGATACTCTTTGGAAGAATATTATTAGTATGGACCCATGTTTCATGACATTTACTTGCATGCGCTCCATCGTGTCCAATATGGCCATAGGCCTGGTGATTATTGTTGTTTTGGAGTCTTTCATTAGGTAAAGCAGTTGAATGTGATGCACCATTGTGATTGAACAACGAATTTCTATGTATCGGTGTGAATGTTTACATTGTTTATCATTTACACTACACTACACATAATTTGGGCTATATACGATCACATATTTCAACCCAAAGGTCGGGAGTAGCTTCTATGGCTAGATTGAAAATTCCACTTCACATGCTCGGCACTTGTACTGTTTAGTCTAGGGTACATTTAGTTAGATACATTACATTCCTATTTTTCTCTTCCATCTTCCCTTTTTTCTCTTTTGGTTTTATTGGCTTTTGAATAAAGTTGGTTTTTAGCTTCAATATGATGTGGATAATCTTTTGTGAAAGAAAAGATTTGGTAACACAAAACGCTTGGCTTATCCATCACCCTCTTCCTTGATTTGGTTTACATATTTCATGTCAATGATTTTCCCTGGAAAATATAATCCTTCAGCCTCGAATCTATACACAAACCATGATGCGTGTATCTCTTTAAAATTCTCATTCCTACACTCAATCTTGTTTATGAATAGTGTGTTTTCTTTCCTATCTATATGAGTACGGTAAGACAAGGAGAAAACTTGTAGTGATCAAATCATTAGAGGTATAAAACTTGTCTCCCAAGGAGCAACCACTTCTTCTCCCAATAATTCAGGATCTCTATTCTGCCTGTTGAAGAATAATAAGTGCCTATGCATAGTCACATTGAAAAGAAATAAAAATAAAAAGTTGAAAGAAGAGAATGGCTTCCTACATAGGGAGGTGAAGCAAGTGACTTCATTGGGGTACTGTACAGGCTCGCTGGTAGTGAAGCAACATTTATGTTCCTAAATAGACTCTATCAGGGTACTGTTGAGGCCTATTGGAATGGGAGCAATGCCAGAGATGTAAAACTCATACTCTAGTTGTTTTAACTCACTATACTATATTACCCTTACTTATGTTGACAAGATAATGATATGGCTTGCTTTACGTTGTGTTACATCGAGTAATGAAATAGGAAAAAAAATATTTTTAACTAGGTAAGAGTGGAGAGCTAAGGTAACTCATTGATTGAATCAATACTCCCTAGAGAATTTAGAATTTGCACTTAAATAAAACCATTTTAGAGAAGCTAGAGTTCTCCCAGTGCTTTGCCAAGTGTTGTTTCTGTGACAACAACCCTCCAATTTTTTTCCTCAATCAATTTTAGAGCCTACAAAAATCATCGTTTCAATCCTCCTAGTGTTTTTGTGTTGTTTGATTTGTTATTTGTATGTTTTCTCCTAGTGTTGCATCCTACTAAAGTCAATATTTCCTAAGTGTCCTCACCTAACACTTAAAAGTTCTTCGGTTATCTATTCCATGTTTAGGTGAAGAATGCCTTACCTTGACTTAGAAACTAGCCTTTATGCCATCCACACACTAATAAAAGCACACAAAAGAATAAAAAATCAAACAAAAACAAGAAAAATGCTCTTTAAGGCAAAATCACACTTCAAGTGTGTGAGACATGCACTTGAATTGAGTGCACTCCTTCGGGATGAAGAAGTGTCCCCTCCTTGAGTGCACTCCTACATGTTGAGCAAGTGCACCCTACTTGAGTGCAGTACTTCATGCTAAAGACATGCACTCTTCCGAGTTGCATTCACTTTCCTCTTTGTTGAATGTGGGCTCACTTCTAGAAAATAGAAGCCCATTTAACTTCCCTTAAATAATCCTTTCACTTGTTGACAAGTGGTGATCATGCATGAAACATTTTTGCATGTAAAATATTTCAGATTAACCCAATTTAATCATTCATTTTCATAATCATTGTCATTCGGGTTGGGTGCACAGTTGTGGATCGAGATTTTCTTCATCAACCCACATCACAAGTGTGTTTTGCACGTTGAATATATTCATTGCCTTTCATGATTTCACTATCGATCTTGCTTTTCTTGGTGGTGTTTCTTTTTTTTTAGTTTATTCATTGGCGTTTATGTTCAATCTTGATTCTCCAAGTGTTATTTTGTTGTTGCGTGCAGATACTTTGCACATTCCTCAACCTTTCACATTCTACCATGATTGCAACAGGGTCCATATAAGCTTGCATATCCGTCTTCTTTGCATTCTTATCATGAAATATTTTTTTCAAACATGATCTTGAGCAATCCTCAGGTAGAATGCACTTCTGAAACTCGAAGCCCAATCAGCCTTAAAAAGGAACCAAAAATGACCAAGTTTCCCTCTTGAGCTCACCCCTTCGTTACAAGGAATTATTCCCTCCCTTGAGTGCATGAGTGCACCTCAAATACTTGAATGATTTTCGTTTGACCATTCAGCATGTGCCAGTGTGCCCTCCTTTCCTTTGAGCACATGAGCACACCATGAAGAACTGAAGTATTGAAAAAATGTTCCTTTGTCCCTTCAAAGTGTGCTAGTGCACCCTCTCTATCTCCTTAAGTGCATGAGTGAACTATGAAGGCTTGAGGGTCCAAAATATCACCCCTTCAACCCTTTGGACTTTGCCATTGTTCCCTTGATGGTTTTATTCACTTTCTTGAGTGCATGAACACACTACAAAGTTCTAAATGACCCTTGACCTTCCTTCCTCCTTTGAAAGTGCACCCTCCTAGTCTCCATGCTTATTTTCTTATGCATATAAGTGATTTTGTGTTGTCATTGATATATCTTTATGATCAGCTACATTTGATGGCTCTTTGTACATGATTTATGAGATATTGTTTCTTAGTTAGCTTGCATAAAGATAATCATGTCATTATGACTGTGATGCCACAAATAGGTGTTTGAGCTATAAGTATTATCTCACTTTCATCATTTGTTGGAGCCATGCCTCCTCGTAAACTGGCCTCCAAATAAGTCTCAGAAGTAAATAATGAGGAACATGATGAAGTTACCAAGCAAATCATTCCCATTTATGCAAAAAACACAGTGATTCATTGATATGTCTACTAAGGTCACATGGAGCAGTATATAAAATACATTCATGAAGAAACATTTTGTTAAGGACTTGGAGGACGTGCAAGGATACATGAACATCAAGTGGTCTAAGATACAAAGGATCACATGTAGATTATTGGCCATCCCCTGTGTAGAAGTAATTGAGTGGATCATTACACATATGGATGACTCTCATCTCATGCTCGTTAGCGCGAGTGGTAGTTAGCTCACCACTTATTATGGAGATGACATGAAAATATGCTACAAGATGCTTAGACCCATAGAATATGAAAATGATGAATTCTACATTAGATGGGCAAACCTCAACACATGTGACATTATCAAATCATGGTGTCGAGATCCCACTAAGTTTCAACATCGCTCATATGTAGTCTACCTGACTAAGATCCTCAAAGATGTATATCAATATCTAGTAGCCATGTGTTGTCAATTCCATGGACACATGAATGTTGCAGTGTTTGAGGAAAACTAGATATATATGCTCAATATGGTGGTAACCCATGGAAGAATCTTCAATTGAGCATATATATGGTTATTTGAGTTGCAGTGTCATGTGGGGTAGGAAAAAGCATCTTTGATGGTAAACCAAGCCTCGAAATTCTACATGTATGCATTTATTTAGATGGAATATGTGCACAGTACATGTTCCCTAGAATGTACTAGAATTGGACCCCTGAGGACAAGTTCCCAGTTTATTTCTACTACGGAGTGGTATCATAATCAAGCTTTAGAGGCACATATGACATATTGGCTGAACACTTCTTTGCAGCTATCTTTCATATTATATTCAATATCAATCCTCCTTGTATGACTGATAAGGTGAAGGAGTCAGTATGAGATATCACAGATTGGTTTTCATCTCTCGAGGGTGCATACATTAGACATTTTCAATGTCAGATATCCCTTCATCTCATGTCACAATATGTGACCAATAACGTGGTCATGCAAGAAGCAAAAAATTAGTTAGACAAGGGATCATCAAGAGTTCTCCACTTGAGGAAGAAATCCCCTTGGCCCACCTTCCTCTTGAGGATCAAATTATATGTGTTGAGGTGCCACAAGGAGACAAAAATAGAAATATAAGATTTGGACTGCTTACACTTCGCCACTAAATAATTTCAAGGATATGATCTTGGGAGAGTGTGCAAGCAACATTGATAAAGGATAAATTACAGTATGTGGTATTCATCGATGTCCACAACAAAATATGAAAAAATGAAGAACTAGTGTAATGTAGTTAGAAAGAAACATCCAACAATAGAGACCATTTCACCCTAAGATCCACCAACTCAAGATATGCAGGTCCAAGAGGAAGAACAAACAACCCCTCAAGCAAGAAATGTAGCTCCTAAGAAAAGGATCAGATATGATTCGATAGGTGAGAGTAGCAGGAAGTGGAAAGTTGATCCTTTGAACGTAAGAGTTATTCAAGTAGAACGAGGGAGGAGATAAGTAGAAGAATAAGAGGAGAAGAGGTTGTACAATGAGTTTATTCAAAAGAAACAAGAAGAATAAGAGGAGAGGATAAGGATAGAAGAAGAACAACAAAGGTAGTCCCAAGAGGAAGAAGTAGCACAAAGATTAGAAGAAGAATAGTTGACTTAAGAGAAGTAGGAAGAAGTAGCATAGAGACTGGAAGAAGAACAATTGACTCAAGATATTGAAGAGGAATATTTGTAGGAAGAAGACACCATTCAACCCATGGATGATGAGTCAGGTTCTCCACAAGAACCTCCTCTCGTAGGTGGTCATCTTCCATTTGGAGAGATGGAGATCATGCCTTTACCGAAATACATAGTCATGGATATATGTAGTGTCACGATTGATCAGCTTATGAAGAGGATCGTGTAGAGAAGGAATAGACGCTTTCCAAAGGATCCTCAAAATCCAATCTTTGTTGCTACAAAAAAGGTGAGTGTTTCCAACACTAGAAGGAATCCTAGGGAAGTCATGGAAGAAAATGTTGCTTTTTCCATAGCAACACAAGACAACTATGAATATCTTTTAAGTGAGAATTCTAGATTAAGCAAATAACTTACTACAATGAAGCAACATGAAGAACATCTTGTGGTAGAGAACCTGCATTATCATCACTGATTTTCAACACCGTAGAATGGTAGTCAACCATATGGTAAGAACTAGGGCCAATGGAGGATACCATGGAATGGCTATATGATGAGATGATACTTATATAATAGGTAGTGGCTCATCTTGTTGGTATTCAGAAGAAATCAAGGGAAGTGGTAAAACTCTTGAAAGTAGAAAACAAAGTGGTGGACCATCTTCAGGAGTGGGATGCCAAGTATCCATATGCTCCAAATCATTTGGAAAGCAAAGACAAGATTACAATAGAGATAGAAAAAGTTCAGTTGAGGCTCCACCATCACCACTGCATTCATCTTGGTGAATATTTTATTAGTAGTATTACTGCCTATAATCAACTACATTATGATTTTGAGTGCTCGAACAATTGGTCTATTTGAGTGCTCTGCATGGATAGTTGAACTTGATATTAACCTACTCTAGTTTATTTTTTCTTATCCCCTTCTAAAATAAAAATCATGGATTTTGGGGAGCTATGATCCACTTGTAGCTCCCTCTGAAAATATGAGAAAACCATTGAAGAGTTGTGATACGAACTTAAAGTGGTCTTAGTAAGATTGGTAGAAATAGAAAGATCTCTAGGAAAAGATATGGACATGGCTCTGATAATTTTAATAAACCTCAAGAAAAACATTAACTCTCTAGAGAAAAGGGTTTGTAGCATGGATAATGTGATTGTAGTTGTGGTTCGTCAACATCAGGGAATAATGACTTAGAAAGATGACTTCTTCAATAGCTACTCTACATCGATTGTGATCATCCTAGCAAAATAGTTGGATGATCATGGTTGTTTACCATCTTTTCCTCATCATTGATGTTTTATGTATATTAAATTATGTTTTTGGTTCTTAACATTTCCATATGTTTAGTCTACAGAAATAATTTTGGTTTTTGGGGCATTGGCAAAACATAGTTCCACCTATGTGTTATGTTTTAATTTTATGTTGTGCAGTTTATCCTCTATAGGATGTTTTTAAATTTTGGAGTCAAAATATAAAGGAATCTTGCTATCTATGTACCTAAAGATAGATAAATTCTCCTATAACATCAAAATTTGGTAATACTTTTATGAGTTTTGACCACATCATATATATATATATATATATATATATATATAGAGAGAGAGAGAGAGAGAGAGAGAGAGAGAGAGAGAGAGAGAGAGATTCTCCTATAACATCAAAATTTGGTAATACTTTTATGAGTTTTGACCACATCATATATATATATATATATATATATATATATATATATATATATATATATATATAGAGAGAGAGAGAGAGAGAGAGAGAGAGAGAGAGAGATTCTCCTATAACATCAAAATTTGGTAATACTTTTATGAGTTTTGACCACATCATATATATATAAATATATATATATATATATATATATATATATATATATAGAGAGAGAGAGAGAGAGAGAGAGAGAGAGAGAGAGAGAGAACATGTTTAAATTAATAGTTAATAGTTGTTGCATGTAATCTTAGTCCCTCAAGAAGAAGTTAGAAAAATGCATAATGAATAGTTAAACTTAATATGACTAAGTATACACTTAATCAGTGTTATTTGTTAAAGCATAACTAGTAAAATAAGAAAAACTCATAGAATCTGTAAAGGAGGATTGAATAGTTTAACCTAAAAGTTAAAAGTGATTTAAATCTCTCTCTCTCACACACACACACAAACACACATTTATAATGAAAATAGTAAAATGTAAATAAATATATAATATATTACATACATTAATTTATATAATATTGTCAAAAATATTCTTCATAATATTATGACTTTTAAAGAGAAAAAAAATTGAAACAACTTTTTTCATTACTCATGGGTTTTTCTATTTTATTTATCGACTTTTAATTTTCAAAATTAAAACCCTACCATTTGACCAATAATTTTTTATAATTAAATTAAAATTCTTGAATCCCTATTCCAAAATAGACATTCCCATCAATATAAGCTACATAGACCCATCTTCACTTTGGATATATACATCTTTGAGAGGATAAAATATCTAAGATGTAAACCTTATTTTTGAAAGGAAAACATGAGGAAAGGTTTGCACATTTAGAGATTTGATCCGACTCAGCCCTTGATAGGTCCAGAGTTAAGATGCGTCTGGGCTATATATATATATATATATATATATATAGATAGATATATATCATTTTTTAAATTTAATGCAATGAAAATGTTTACATAATAGAACATTTCAACATCTCTTTCATATTTGGAGGAGCACCTCTCAGCTCAAATAGTAGACACCAAAATACTTACTTCATGATGCATCTCATGTTGACAAGATTTGAAAGAAAATTCATACAAAATTAACTAATTTATAACTTTATTTTATATTATTATTCATTATTTAAAAATGATATATATATATATATATATATATATATATATATCTATATATATAGATATATCTATATATATATATATATATATATATATATATATATATATATATATATATATATATATATATATATATATATATATATATATATATATATATATATATATATATATAGATATGAAGATTGTTAACCACGGAGATTCAATCTCACTTTACCATGGAGACTTTTAAGCTATAAATAGGCTTTGTTACAATATCATGGTCTAATATCATAGTTTACTAATACCGCATGCTCAAAAAGTCATAACCCATATTCATATGACGTTTTTCTATTAATGAATTTAATTAAAATGGTAGAAAAGGGATGCTCCATTTTGAGATAAATCTCAATATTTGATCTATCACTAGTACTAGGAATATTCTACAATATCCCTTGGTGGTTAAATCCTTACCATCCACCAAATAATTATGAATAATTAAATTACAAATTTTAAATCCCTATTTCAAAATAGGCATAGCTAAATTATTATATCTATTAATGGATGCAATGTAGCCAAAAAAACATTTCACATGTTTGAGTTTCATGTAGCAATAAACAATTGAAATAGTTGTTTTCATTAGTCATAGGTTTTTTCTTCTTACTTATTATATTTCAATGTATTTCATTTTAATTTTTACTTTTCTAATAAGTTCGACATTTTCTTTTGCTACAAGACAAGCCTAGATCCATCTTAATGAGGGATTAAATCTCTCAAGGTGTAGACCTAAGTTTTGAGTGCAAAACTTAAGGAAAATTATTCTACTCTAGAGATTTTATCCCTCGCGACACTTGATAAATATGGAGTTAAAATGGATGGATTATTTTTTTATTAAGAGTGGGTCAACCTTGTCATTAATATAAATAGTTGGTTTCAGGGCCATAACCTGTACATTGGTCTACATATTCAATGATTAAACTTCCTTTATATGTCCACACTATAACTAGAGTATTATTATGGTTATTATTTCCTACCATTCCAAAATTTAGAATTATGTCATTTCCTTACAAAAACTACCTAACAAAATAAATAAATAAATAAATAAATAAATAAATATATATATATATATATATATATATATATATATATATATATGATTGTGGGGATTCATCTAGGATTGGAAGACCATTTTGAGTCAAGTGTTCCTTTTCTACTTTATTTTCCTACTGGGCGATTTTTTTTTTTAGTTGCTAACTAGTCTCAGCTTCATCCATGATGAATTCAATCCTATTATTGGAGCTCTCTCTAATTTTAGACACTTTTTTTTCCATAATTTCCAAATCAATGCAAATATCAGTCTAGAACATCTCTACCTTACTATGCAATAATTTGAATTTGGTGTCCATTAAGAGCTAATAAGTCTCTCTCTCCTTAGCTTCTACAAATCCTATATGGTTCGAATTCACCAGTAGCCCCTGAAGTGACTCCAACAACTTGGATAGGAGTTGACCCAAATATGTCTAGTCCACGTCACAAGCTGAAGTCCTAAGCTTCATCATGGATGGGAGATGCCTTCCCACTCTATGAATCTCAAAAGATGGCAATCATCATTGGTCATAGAGGGAGATGCTTATCAATATGACAAGTTGCAAGTAAGAAGAGTAAATGTGTGCCATATATATCATCTACTACATCTGATCTACTATCCTGAAGAATTGAAATTCCTTTTGTGCAAACCCATGCCTCAATCCTCACTAATTTTTTATTTTCATTTAAATGATACATTAGAGGGATTGTTCTAGAATGCATTAATGAGCCCAAGATGCTAATCACTTGTGTGAGATGATTCCCTCCTTTAATTCTAAAAGTTTGAGACCTTCGTTGCCTACATGTTCTTTCCTCCTTTTACCAATTATTGATCCAAAATGAATAGGGCTTCAAATTCCTTAGTGTTCATAGATAAAGAGTTATTTTTTGCCACCTAGCCCTCCTTACGTGCATTGAAGTATTATCTAAAATTCACTTGCTAGGAGAAGAACTTACCTGATCGGATCACTTGTTGATAATTTGAACCATGTTTTGACTATGTAAAACTTTAAAATTAAAATTTTCACTCTTCATGTTATACCATTCAGGAAATGAGTGAGTTCAAGAAATAATTATATTTGCTCAAATATCAGAATTTGCAAAGAAATTCTTTATATAATTAAGGGGATAGTTGAGTTGTGCAAACCTTTGCTTTCCACACCTCTCAAGTTACTATCATTGAGTTCTCAAACAAAACGATTTTGGTAATCTTCTTTTCAATTGCTATTTCCAGACCCCTCCATTGAGCAAGATATTCTACTTGATTATTAATTACTACTCCCAGACCCCAAGCATATAGATACTCTATTTTATCGTTGTGTCAAAGAATAACCCATCTCACTCCTACCACCCCTAAATGGTTTAATTATTAATAATCAATAATAACAATATTTGATTTTTATAATTTTATTTTTTTAAATTTCAGATTTTTTTAATCTTTGTCATGTAGGAAAATGTAACTATTTTTGGTCTTCAAATTATATAATGAACTATATAATTATATATATCTAGTTATATATAGTTATGTTTCATTATATAGTCTCTCTCTCTCTCTCACACACACATATATATAATAAAATTTAATTAAATAACAAAAATTTCTCCTTTTCGATTTATAACCTTAAAGATAATATTTAATTTTAGTTATTTTTTAAACTAATCGTACTATATTTATTATTAAAAAATTTAAAATATAAATTAATTTAAATTTAAAATAATAAAATAAAATAAAATATCTTATTTGATAAATAAAGGTTATAGTTTATGTTGTTTTATGTTTTGGAGTTTCTTTGGCATATCTTTTATTAAATTTGTAAGAAATTTAAAATGCATTTTATTTAATAAAAAATAAAATATTTTGAAATCTATTTCGCTAAATTCCTATGGAAAAAACTTCACAACATAGAATAATTATAAAATAAAGTTTTTACAATTCAAAATTAGAAAAAACTAATAATAAACATCCTACCATTGCAACTATTGAAAACTTATTCTTGATGAAATGAAATGACAATTTAAAACTTAAATTATATAGTTTTTTTGGGGATTTCTATGTTGCTTTTTTTATTTTCAAAGGCTTTCTTGGTGGTTTCCATGGTCGTTTTTGTGGTTTTCATGGTGGGTTTTCATTTCAAATCAAATTTCTTTGTTATAATAAAAATAATTCAAACAGAGAAAAAATAATAAGAAACCTACCTTGGTGATCCATATTTAAACAGGAACGCAACAAATTACAGATACCTTAAATACAGAGATGCAACAAAAATAACACTTCATTTCATTAATGTAAAATACTGAAATATGCTTACAAACAGAAATGGATATAAACCAACTAGGGAGATGGTAGCTTATCTTTGAGAAGAGATGTGGTAGCTACTTGCCTCTAAACTGTGCTACAATGAGGCTCGAAGGCCTATTTATTGTTGAGAAATAGTGGAAAACCCTAAACATCCAAAAACCTAACCATAGGAGATGAAGTGCCAAACTACGGGCCTCGTTTTGGGTAAATTGGTACATCAACTTCCTGGGGTCATAACTTTGGCACATGATCTTCGTTTGACACACACAGTACCTCGTTAGAAAGATCTATCCAAGGGAACAATGTCAGTCCATGGACCCATGTTGCTCCCAATTTTCCCAAAAAACATTGTTTAGGCCCTCAAAACGAATCTAGAAGTTCCAAACCCAAAACACTGCCAAAAATAGTAAATTGTGCTACAATTAAGGAAAATGAACAACTAAAAGAGACAGTTGTGAGGATCCAAGTGGGATAGGTGGGTGGCCACCAACATCCACCTTGATCATTCCTCCCTCCTTAGGAATTAATGTTCCCCATTGCGTTGAGTTCCTCCATGAGATGAGGAAACTTCTACTGAACTTGGTCCTTGGTGAGTTGTTCTGCAGTCTCTCATGTGTCCAGTAATGGTGGGAAGCATACATTGAACACCTGAAGCAAGCAAAGGAATGGGGGAATGATGTGCTCTAAAGCATTGTTTCCCACAACATTGGTAATGGTGTAAGGACCATATCAGAGTGGTCTGAGCTTCTGATGGGCTCTTGTAAAGCGTTCTTTCTACAGATGCAACCATACTTTGTCGCCCACTTGAAACTTGTGTGGTACCTGATGTTGATCATGTAACTACGTGTACTTGTCATTTTCCATAATGGAGTGGTGATATATCGACCCACTGGGTAAAGGTGCTCTAGGAGTCAGATCGAATGAATGATTGACCTGACAGTGCAATGGTACCCCTGTGGGTGAGGAGAAGATGTTCTTGTATTCTTTCATGACCATATCCATCTGCTATTGCTACTACATGGAGGAACCCTTCATGGGGGTCATGGATATGGCGATAATCTTCCCCTTACTTTAGGGGTGAACCAGACAGAAAACAAATTTCCTAGTCTGGGAGATGATCTTAATACCTTTCTTTGTAGAGATCAAAGAAGTGGATGTAGGTGGGGCTACCTCTGGTATGTTGTATAATGTATTACACAAAGAAATAATAACATCAAGAAGCCTTGAATCATACACCACATGCCGCTTCCACAAGTATGGTTGGCCTAATAATACATCACAAATATCAATCGGTGCAATATCACACAATACCTCATCTATGAAGTGCTTGATTCTGTAGGGAAGGCGACACTGCTGGCAAATTCGGAGATCTTGTCCTTCTTGAAGCCACCCATTATTGTACAGTTGTGGGTGTGGTATGGTTGGTAGTCCCAGGCACTTCACAACCTATGTTACAATGAGGTTCTTTTGGTTGCCACTGTTGATAATGAATTGCAATGGTGAACCCTTCACCCACATTTGTGAGTGGAAAATATGCTCCACCTCCTCTGGATCTTCAGGCTCATTCTTCTGGACCTTGGTGGTCGCAACAGTGGCGTTGGGCTCCGTATCAATTATTTTCTTCCCTTTGTCATTCCACTTGTCAGGTTCTAACTCAGGGTCGGAACATGCATCTAATTCTGAAGCCTTCAACTTAGGCACGAGCGAGTGCTTGGTCTGACACTCACTTATGTTGTGAGTGGGGCTCTTATGGAACTCACACCACTTTCCTGTGTCCTTCTTTGACTTTGTGGTGTTCTTCTTTTCTTGCAACTTCGACGAGTTGTCTTGGGTCACACCGTCTTGGCTTTGTCCTTAGTTCTAGAGTTTGGGGAAGCCTTCTCCTTGCATTGGATTCGCGGATTCAAAGTCCTGCTTCTTCTGTTTAAACGTATACTCAATCTTGACAGCATATTGGTACACTGTGCTGAGTAGGGAGATGTTCAGGAACTCCATCTCATCCTAGCTGTATATGTGTAGGCAGCTGCAATATTTGAGTACCAAATGCAACTCACAATCCTGAATACCCAATTTTGTACGAAGGGTATGAAATATATTGGTGAACTCTAGCACGTTTTGGTCCCTTTCCTGCCACAACATGGTCCACTTTATGTATTTATCCTCATAGCTTTTGATAGGGTAGTACTGCTCCTTAATGGCATCCCAAAATGAATTCCAAGTGGGAGCGGCTAAAAATATTGAGTTCGTACTTTCATCCTTTTGCCCGCAGTAGGTTTCCCACCAATCCTAGACGTGGGGGACTACTTTGAGAAGAGCGAAATTAATATTTTCCCGGTTGGAAAACTCATGAATAGAAAAATACCCTTCTAGAAGATTTAAACATTTATCTATGACATCTACATCTATCTGACCCTCAAATATGGGAATGTCAAAGTTAGCTTCTACCTTAAAGGGTGTGGCATTTCCAGAGTAGCTGTTGGAAGTAGATGTGTCGCCACTGGGTAGTCGCTGAAGGATATGGGAAAAGTTTTCCATCATCGTGTTACTTTGTCACTCAAGGGCTTCTTCTAACAAGATTTTGATAGGATCTCCTACCCCCTCATCTTTCTTTTCATCCGCCATGGGAAGTCGTTGGGATTTGCGAGGCTGGTTTTGCAAAGGTTTGACTAGTTCAAGCCCTAACTCCTTATATCCCGACCTCGTTGGCAACATGCAAAGAAAAATTGATAAAGAGCGGACTGCTATGATACCACTAATCCATATTTAAATAAGAATGCAACAAATTACAGATATAACCATAAATACAGAGATGCAGCTGTTTCAGGGAAAACTAGTGTCTACTCAGATCTGCTAGTCCCACTAAGACGGGTAGCTATCTTAGAAACAAACAATTAAAAGTAACTTGCATTTTCCTTTATGAGAGATAGATGAGAGAGAAGCATAGAGCACCAACCTTAGTCTTTCGCTTGACTCCTTGCTTGTTTCCTCTCTCGTTTGATAGAGCTTCACCACTCCTTTCTCACTTGTCTCGCTTCAAGGAACACTTGTAGAGTCAAAGCAGCAAAATACCATCAAAGCATAGAGATCTATAACCATAAACAATGTAGAATCATATCTACATTAACCATACAAATGCATACACAAATACAAGATTCAAAAATATACAAGTATATGGAGGAAAAATCAAATAGCTTTATTGATAGAAGTAGTAGAAGAGAGGATTACAACCCAGTTGTTTGATCCAGCACCATCCTCCTAGCATGAAAGCCCTCTTCACCTCATGAAAATCTAGATCACCCAACAATACAATGCTTCACAGAGAAACCAACAACACCTCCTTACAAATTACAAAATCCCAACCTTTGGATCTCTAGGATGAGGGACCCATATATAGATATTTGCAAGGGGGTGAGTCAGCTTCTGGGATTTTTATTAGTGTCATTTCACTGATAGTTCTTGGTTCCACTTGGAGATTTCATGATCTCTTACTCATCCCTGGGCGAATTCAGAGAGGCAGGTATCATATGAGTAGTTTCTAGAAGATTCTCTGGGTTTCCACCTAACAAATTGCCTCTGCCATTTGTCTGCTCTCACTCATCGCACCCTACAGAAGGGATTTTCAGTATGCATTGCACCCTTTGTGTGTAGTAGGTGAAATGCATCGCACCCTCAGCATGGAGCAGTCTATATGGTCTAGTTTTTACAAGTTCTGAGCAGTGTTTTAGGGAGAACTTCTGGGAAATGATGTAATGAGTTGACCTTGATCCTTTAGGGTTTGAAACAAAACTTTTAGGGATTTAGAAGCCCTTGGTTTATGGACATATGCGATTGGGGTTGCAGTTCCCAAATATGTCTATAACAATTGCCACCTAAAGCATGAGGTCGTAAATCTTCTGATGTCGGTTGAAATGCTTTATCATGAGGATCCGAGGTTTTTCGAACTGGAAGGTGACCTGTAATAAGATACAATACAATACATTATCTTCATAATATTTTCATGATCTAGATGAGGTGGGCATTCCCATGCTCAGTTTTATAAATTCATTTTCATGTACATAGCACAGACAATTGTCTGTGTGGCAGACTGATGATTCTGGTAGAGCCATCATCCCTTAGCTTAAATGATCATCTGTGCAGCTATGGAGTACATTTGATGTCTTTATTTTCCTGAATATATCACAGCCCGGATGGATGAAACTAGATCCGGGGTCTTCAAACTCGTTCAATATTCACTCGATGTACAAGTCGATCCATGTGAAAAGATGTTCTGAAGTCGAATATGGAATGGCATTACCTAATTACCAGCCATTGATGTAAGCTATTAACAAGCGTGAGAGGAATCACTAATAATGATAATGATCCTCAAGGTACTGCAGTATAATTCACGTGGTGTTAATACATGAGTCGATTTCAAACACCATGCAAAATCTTTCGGTTGAAGGCCGTTGATGTAAACCTGTCTCCGGAAGTGAGAAACTTGCCATTGAGGCATGCAAGCTTCAAAGTATTGAAAGGGTTGTTCCTAAGTCCACTTCTTGGATAATGAGCTGATGTCGAAATGAAGTGACCCATCAAAGGAGGGCCTTAATGAATCCCACATCTACGACACAGAACGGAGCAAATGATTTTGTGGAGGTGAAAACGATCTGATGATATAAGGTTCAGGGTGACGATCATGAAAAATGGAGAGTGAAGGTATTGCAGTGGATGAGGCATTAGCTGGGTTGGTGAATTCTCTGAGCGACTTCTCTTGAACATATCAGCAACCTTGAAATGGATTGGTAGCGTTAACCCCAAAAATGGATGGTATGGAGGACCAATGGTGATATGACCGGTGAACGGAATAACCCAACTCGACTCAATCATGGTGACAGAGTGAAAGTGTCATGTTCAAGAGCGACCTGCTACCAATGAATTTCTTCAAGATTTCTTCCCTTTTTCCCCAGTCATTGCTGACCAATACCTCTTTATTTTTGTCAAGCTTGAGGAGGATAACATATGCTTGTTCTATAATTTGTCCTTTGGGCAAACCTGTCGCTATGTTTTAGTGAGCCTAGCGACAGTGAAACTCGCTCTTGTCCATATGGACAAGTTTTGTCGCTATTGTTTTAACGAGTTTAACAACAAAGATAACTCGGTCATTTTCAGTGTTAGAGAATCTAAAAAGAGATGGAAAGGAAACTCCAGTAGTCCTTTTACGTAGTATAATCCCTTAAGTCTGAAAAAGTATAAAATAATACGAAAGGGATGACTTTTCCGATCACTTTAACGAGCTGAAAAAGACAAGCGCTCGATCTTTTTGTGTAATGATGACTCAGGTCAAAAAATATTAAAATATAGAGGAGGGATGGCACTTCTAATCACTTTAACAAGCTGGAGAGGCCAATTGCTCAGCAATCTTTTTATATTTTACGAGTCTAAAAAGAGCTTAAAAGAGACTCATTTTTTAGGAACAAGTGATGTTTTTGGGTAGCAACTGGTTCCAGGTGAGGTTTGGAACTTTTCAATTACGACAATGTAAAGAAGGTGGCTAATAGAATCACTCGTCACAGCTGTTCCTCAAAAGGGTAAACAATCAAGTGGAGGCGTATGATCGGCTAAAAAGTGGAGGTGATGGTAAGAACACGACCAAGGCTCAAAAACTGATAGCAATGCGATCACAAAGGTTATTTACCGAAGGTGGGTTAATTTTTTAATGAGATTGAACTCTGGGAGAACATATGCTCATTGCTAGGTTTATTTTTTAACGAGCTTGAACCTTGCGGAAACATTGCTCATCTGGTTTGCATGCCCCCAACATGATGAAAAGGAGAGTCTCTTGTAACCAGATGGAAATCACTGCGGTGAGTAGGACAACTTTGTCCATAATAGACAAAGGTGAATGGTGTGACAGACCAATCACATAACCTACAAGGAAACTCCTCTTTACAACTAGGTGCATGCCCCCCAAGCTTCATTACATTCACTAGACTACTCATGGTGATCAGGTGGATGGAATGAAGGTTCTTTTACAAGATCAAGTGAAAGACTCGACTGGAATTTTACAAGATCTAATTAAAGACTCGACTTGGAATTTTGCTCCAGGGGTCCTTGTTTTACAGTATTTGATAGAAAATTAAAAACTAAAGGATGATTAAGGTCGCTTGAATAATATTCATTGTTATCTTGAAGGTGGGACCAATAGTGATAGCCTTCCCACGGCGTCTCTCCTATCATCATCGACTGAATGATTCCTTCGTCTGTAGAATGTATACGAGACCAAGGATTGGAAGAGGTACCATAATCTAGAGACCTATCTATCCAAACACTTGCAGAGTGTTGATTTGGGTTCGCCAATGATGCCCAGAAAATTGATTGCTACAACAATTCTATAGGGCTTGGGAGCAACACCTGGCGATGATCCATGCTGACAAAATGTTTGGAATTATTCTTACTCTTTGATGATGTAGAAGATATCATATGACAGGTTTGCACTGTGGCCACTTCCGCCAAATTACTCAGAGGCGGGAGGGCAAAAGTACCCATTATGGAAGGGTCTTTTAGGAGACCTACACTGACATTTTGAAGCGATTGAAAGCTTCCATGGATCAAAGGAATGCTTCCACTAGCTTGTGAACTGTTGGGGAAAAAGGTTAGTTGGTCAACGATTGTAATTCCTCCTTAAAAGGGAAATGCAATCTTTCTTAAATATGTTGACACAACGGCAGCCATGGCATAAATCCAGGGCTTGCCCAATAAGATATTGTAGTCAAGGTTTCCATCAATGACCTCAACTTCAATTTCTACTGTCTTGTCCCCCAGCTCAACTTGCAAGTTACTTAATATCCCATATGGCATGTATGTTCTTCCATCGAATGCTTTTAATGTCACTGACGATCTTGACAAGGGTGGTGAGCCTAAAGTTTTCCAGCAACTCATTGACATAATACAGGTAGATCCCCCCTCATCAATGATTGTTTGATGAACAGTTTTGTTGAGTGTTTTTACCTGTATAAGGAAAGCAAATTGGGCCGGTAACTGAGGTTCATATCCTTTATGGTTAAAGGCCACAAGATTGGAATCTGTTCGGTCAATCCCACCTATTGCTGATAACAAAGCCTGCTTTTGGGAGCGGCAATTCTGTAGTACTTCAAGTGTCAACATAGCGGATTGCGATTGAGCCAAATCCTCCACTATATTATAATTCTGTACTGCTTGGGCATGAGGATTAAATGTCGATTTATGTACTACTCCCTTAGGAAGTTTTATAGTTAATTCACGAATGATGGGTGGCACATCTTCTGACGAAGTTGTTGTCGAACTACTGGGTTGATATGAAGCCTTGTTGTTCGACATCTCTAGATTCCCATAATCTTTATTTCTTGTTGATATCAAAGCATCCTTTTGCTATTTCGAGATGGATAATATAAGCACTTGGGATGGGGAAGCACGATCAATAGCAACCAGATTAGTTTCTTGGTTTGGAAATGGATCAGTCAATACCGCTGAGGTATTTAAAGTCTTTAAAAACTTTGCAATCTTAGCTCGGTGTGGACAATCTTTCGTATAATGCTCCTCGTTACATATCAAACATGGAAAACGACGAGGAGGTTTCTTTTGCCCAGCAGGGTTTCCAAAAGATTTCTCAGGAGTCGAATATTCCTGTTTCTTCTTTTTGTTTTTCCCTTTCTTCTTGCCCCCTGGTTTCTTTGGTTCTTGCCCTTGTCACACGATACGACATTAATCTCCGAGGCAAGAAGTTTGTCATTTTCTTTTTGACTAGAAACTGCAAGGGCTTTACCAGATGGGGCCTTTGCGATTTGCGTACTTGAGGTACCAATCATGCCATCACCGGCATGAGAGTCCCTGTTCGATTTAGGAGGGGCAGGAACGGAAAATTTTTGTCTAGGAGCATCAGGAATTTTGTCATAGAGCGTGCCAGACTAAGTATAGATCAAGTCTAGATATTGTGCATGAGCAATGACTTGCTCTACAATGACAACTCCTCCCTTGGCCACATCTTCTGTAATAGAGGGTAACGACGAATTAATAAACCATTCAGCTAAAAGTTGATCAGGAACATATGTCTTTACCATTTGACGATGACGTCGCCACTCATGAATATGATCAGATATGTGAGTGGTTGTTGTCTGTTTAAAATTGGTAAGGAGTTCCGTTCTTGTTTCCTACCTTATGGGTAACTAAAAATTGGTTAAAAAGGTGGTGGCGAGGGCGCTGAAGTTATCAAATGAAGCTCTAAGAAATTCAATGTACCATTTCGCCTGCCAGACTAGTTAGCGTTCGCTAAGAAAGGAGAAGCCTAATCGAATCATCATTGAGGGTGTTTGACGAACACCACAGATGAAAGGTCATCACATGATTCGATGGATCTTCACCCGGATTTCCATTGAATTTAGGAATACTTGACAGAAGTTTATAAGGAATCGCTGGCCACCAAGAGCCGTAAGTAATTGGATCATTTGTTAGTCGATTCAAATCTGGTAATTCTAAAGTTGCTACGAAGGGCAATTGTTGATTCAGGTTTGGTGAAGCATACCCAGGATAAGATGGGATCGCTTCAGTAGTGGGTCTTTGCATACCAGCATAATGTATTTGATGCTGATAACTTTGATAAGGTTTATGGGCATAACCATTATAATATGGTTGTTAATAACCATTTTGAAAATGCAATTTCCCATTACCTACAAAGCCTTATTGCTCAGGCCCTCGATAAGTTTGTTGGAATTGCGGTTGTTGATATTGCACTAGCCATGGTTTTTGGACCATTTGTTGTTGCTCAATACTGGATGATTAACCAAGATGTGGGGTGATAGTTCCCATTTGAGCCTGAGTCGCTTCAGTTAAGGAGCCACTAATCTGTGTTTGTGATTAAGTCGTGGAGACGAGAGGCTGTTGTATTGCAACCTGGGAAACTTGAGGTTGGTGTACAACAAGCAGTGTTTATACTTGCGAGACAGTCACAATAGCGGGTGTAGTGGGAATATTCGACACAGGTTGAGTTGGTTACATTGAATATACAACTCTTGGTTGTTGAGGCAGTATTGGTATCCAACCACTGGATGTAATTCCAGTTTGACCTGAATTTTGTTGTGAACGCTCATATGGTTTTTCTCCAGGAGGAAACAATGAAAAAGCATACTGCCCTCCATATGGTGGCAATCTAGTGTTCAAAGGATAGATCGGCCTTTGAAGACTGGATTGCCCAAATTGAAACTGGTATACAGGATCAATTTGCTGAGTTTGAACATAAGAGATGATGGATAGGATTCTGGATGAACAAGTAGGAACAGACCATGTCATCGAAACAGTCCCTGGGTGAGCTCCATCTAGTAATTGATGACTAGTTGGGACAGATGGTATACCAACAAATATCATCGAAGTGGCAACAGGAAGTTCTGTTGTGGCTGTATCAGATGACACAGTCCTATATTTTGATGGCTGTTCAGACATATTTAGTCTATCCAAAAGATTTCCTAGCGATTCGACAGGAACTTGCGATGAAGGGTGATCAAAAGAACTAACTTTAGTGGTAGAAGGATATAGGTGGATCCCAGTCCCAAAATGCAATGAGGTACTAGATGGAAGATCCTCCACAATCTCTTCTATAGCAATCAGTCCAGGTGGAAGAGGTAGACCGTCGGGTCTGTAAAATATTTCTGGTGCCGAAGAAGGTATAGACTCTACAGCGACAAATGTTGGAGGGGTGACACATTCCAAATCAGCCCTAGATGGAGCTGGTTCAGGAATAGAAGTGTTTACCATTACACTAGGATCAATTCTAATGTCCTCTTGTAACTGCGGAACTTCTTCTGTAGAGGCAGGGGTACCAGAAATAATTGGAGTAACTGGAGTCTCTGAGGATGTTGAAACACAAGTTTCAAATAAACCAAGAGACTTCGACCTAGTTAAACGAGATCACTTGGCCCAGAATGATTTCGTTTCCAGACTCAAAGATGATTGACTCGTTAGTCTCAGCGAACGATGGGGTTTTGATTTACTTTATTCCACGATTGCGGATTACTCGATCAACTCAAAATAAATAGGGGAAAATGTTATTTTGAATTAAATGAATTTTATGACTCTTTGATACAACTTGTTTTTTCATTTTTTAAGAGTCGAGAAACAGCTAAAGGTGACTCTAGTCGCCTTCGATCTTTAATGAGCCTCAAGTGACAAGTGCTCAGATGGACCT
The DNA here is from genome assembly GCA_031772625.1 of Pinus tabuliformis. Lineage (NCBI taxonomy): Eukaryota > Viridiplantae > Streptophyta > Pinopsida > Pinales > Pinaceae > Pinus > Pinus tabuliformis. Next base: position 604,935,295 of record CM062807.1, read on the forward strand.
TTTCTTTTAAGGAGTCTAAAAAGGAACGAAAGTAACTTCTCTGGAAATCTAGACTAAGGGATTACCAAACCAATCACAAAACTACAATATACACCTCGGTGGTAAATTATAGAGAAATTACTGAGGACATTACGTATGGTAGTCAATCTTCCCGAATGCTGTGTTTAATGCATTGCGATTGATAGGGCGGCAGACACGACTTCCTAAGGATAAAGGATATCATCCTATTGTGGTATCGCAATATATACTCGACGGTACCTGGGAGCACAAGTCCGTACTGGCACTTTTCGTATCAAAGAGGATGAATCACCCAACCTACAATGAAAATGATAGCTACGAGGCTTTACGACACCAAAATACATCTCTAGCCTAGACCTCTAGATGTTGTGCATTAGGTTCCAAAGCGTTTTTATGTTCATTGAGGTTTATTTTACAGTTGATCTTTCTTAAGAAGTTTTCCTTTCAAGGTTTACCGCGTGATGTAGATGTAAAATTCCTAAATATGCAATCTAAGATGATAAACAGTCGTTTATTTTCTTTTAGAAATGAAAATCCTAGCTACTAAGGAAAGAAAAGTATGATTCTTTCAACCTAGAGCAGAGAGCACACACTAAATGCACTTTTCCTAAATAAATTCTCGCATGCAGTCTAAATGCAAATGCACATGCATGTATTTGTTTTTTTGTTTCCTTAATATGAGCATGCCAAAAAGAAAACAAAGTATAGATTTGAACTACTCTTCTTCATAGCAACACTTTAGCAATTTCTTTTCAAAACGAAATGAAGACTAAGATGACACTTTCAATTTCGGATGGAAAACTGCTTTTGACACTCAAAAGAATTGACAATTCAAATCAAATACAATGGCAAAAGTACAATCGACTATCTAAAAGAGGAAGAGTTTACGACACTCTTTTCTTGACTGAAAATGACAGTTGCGACACTTTCAATTCACTTTCAATAAAAAGGACTGTAAATGATGAAAAATACATTAAAAAATTCACAATTCCTTATCAATGGAGGCTGAATAATGTAAAGGAAGAAGGTTTCAACAATGATATACTGATCATGGACAGCAAAACTACTAAACAGAGCTGAAAATAATGAATAAAAAACCAAAATCGAGAGGTAGAAATAGTCTCACTCAATCATTGCACCTGTCCTTAAGGGAAACAAGGATGCATCTCACCTGCAACACATGAGAGGTGCGATGCATCCAAGCGGCCAGTTAGAGACAGTGCGATGGACTAGCGAACAAAACTGAGCTTGTTCTTGCTCAAAATTTGCAGCTAAGTTCAGTGATTTAGGCTGAGCTATGATAGAAAATAACAACAAAGTATAGGGGTATAATCTTATGAGGTTAATGAGCTACCACAAGGGCACTTAGGATGTTTGCAAGTCAGATGTTCAGTTCATAAACCAACTCGAAGATTGACTGAAGCAGCGTTAATCTACTTTGCAATTGCATAACAAAAGCAGTTTGAAGGCTAGCTAGCTTCACTTCAGGCTTCGTCTGTAGTTTATAAAGAAAACAATAGTAAGAAACAAACAAACTATTCGTTCCCCAGTAGAGTCACCATTTTGTTTCCGAGAAAAATAGTGTCTACTCAGATTTGTTAGTCCCACTAAGACGGGTAGCTATCTTAAAAGCAAACAATTCAAAGTAACTTACATTTTCCTTTATGAGAGATAGATGAGAGAGAAGCAGAGAGCACCAACCTTAGTCTTTCGCTTGGCTCCTTGCTTGTTTCCTCTCTCCTTTGATAGAGCTTCGCCACTCCTTTCTCACTTGTCCCGCTTCAAAGAACACCTGTAGAGTCAAAGCAGGAAAATGCCATCAAAGCATAGAGATTTATAACCATAAACAATGTAGAATCAGATGTACATTAACAATACAAATTCATACACAAATAAAAGATTCAAAAATATGCAAGTATATGGAGGAAAACTCAAATAGCTTTATTGATAGAAGTAGTAGAAGAGAGGATTGCAACCCATCTGTCTGATCCAACGCCATCCTCCTAGCATGAAAGCCCTCTTCACCTCATGAAAAGCTAGATCACCCAACAATACAATGCTTCACATAGAAACCAACAACACTTCCTTACAAAATACAAAATCCCATCCTTTGGATCTCTAGGATGAGGGACCCATATATAGATATTTGCAGGGGGGTGAGTTAGGTTCTGGGATTTTGATTAGTGTCATTTAACTGATAGTTCTTGGTTCCACTTGGAGATTTCATGATCTCTTACTCATTCCTAGGCGAATTCAGAGAGGTAAGTGTCATATGAGCAATTTCTAGAAGATTGTTTGGGTTTACACCTAGCAAAATGCCTCTGCCATTTGTCTGCTCTCGCTCATCACACCCTATAGAAGGGATTTTCAGTATGCATTGCACCCTTTGTGTGTAGCAGGTGAGATTTTTTGCACCCTCAGCATGGAGCAGTTTGTATGGTCTAGTTTTGACCAGTTCTGAGCAGTTTTTCAAGGAGAACTTCTGGGAAATGACGTAAACAGTTGACCTTGATCCTTTAGGGTTTGAAACAACACTTTTAGGGGTTTAGAAGCCCTTGGTTAATGGACATATGTGATTGGGTTTGCAGTGCCCAATTATGTCTATAGTAGCAGCAGAAATAATACTTCATTTCATTAATGTAAAATACTAAAATATGATTATAAACATAAATGGAAATAAACCAGCTAGGGTGATGGTAGCTTATGTCTGAGAAGAGATGTAGTGGCTACATGACTCTGAACTATGTTACAATAAGGCTCGAAGGCCTATTTATTGTTGAGAAACAATGGAAAACCCTAAACAGCCAAAAACCTAACCCTAGGTGATGAAGCACCAAACTATGGGCCTCGTTTTGGGTAAATTGGTACATCAACTTCCAGAGGTCGTAACTTTAGCATACAATCTCTATTTGACAAGTAAAGTACCTCATTAGAAAGATATATCCGAGGACTAAAACTTTGGGATGAGAAACATCGGTCCATTTATTTAAACACATCCATGGAAAACACAAGTGTAAATGATAAACATGAGTGTGTATTTATTATTGACAATGATATACATTTATAGTACATTCATGTGACCGTTGGCTTCCACATTCGAAGGTCTCTTGGACTCTCATGGTTGTTCACATTCTACACCAACCCATAGAGGATTAAGTGTCCAACATTCCCCCCCTTAATCTGAAGGGGTATGTATGAGTCCAAGAAGAGAGATGTAATACAAAATGTGCAAAAACTGCATGGCAACACTAAGCTAAATGTGCTCTCTCAAATGTTGGTATAAGGGAGGTGGTTTAAGGATGACCACCAACATTGGAACGCTTAGTGTAGTTCCCAAAACTCTTCCATGTCTAGAATGAAGCTCAGGTCTTCTACTAGAGGAAGTGCTCCTGATGTTTCAAAGAGGGAAACCTTCAACCATGAAAGGGAAGTCTCACCCCGCATAAAAGGGAGAACCTCAACCTAAAATGGGAGGTCTCAACCTATGACGATTTGAGGAATGACTGGTTTTATGACAATGCTTACATGGATGAAGATCAAAGCAGTGATCTTTCACATGGCTAACTCGGTCATAGTGTTGGCATTTCTCAATCTATTACTGTTGTTGTGGAAGAGAAGCAGAATCTAGAACAGCTGAAGGTGAACTGTCATGAAGAAATCTAGCACTTTAAATTGGATTGGCTTGGAGTAGTCTGGATTATGAAAGGAAACATCCTTATCATATCCAAGACCTGTTATGTGCTGGTTGTGGACAAGCTCTTTCGAAGGTCTGATGATGGGCTTGGGAAGTGCAAACTAAAATTCTTTTTCTGCATGTAATTCTGCTCCTTCATTGGGTACTAGATCTACATTATTAAGTTGTTGTTGGTGGGATTTTGTTTCAATGTTACTGATTCGACCACTTGCTGGCTACTGAAGGATGTCATGATGCTTATGTTGTTGTAACCCATCTTGCTGAAGTTGAGATTTAGGCTATAAAAAATCAATATTCTCTTGTGTATGTTGCAAGCAAGTTTGAATGTAAAAAAGAGTTTCCTTGCTAATGGTTATTGTGCTTTTAGTAGTTGACATAATTAGAGTTCTTAATATCTCTAATAAAGTGCCAATTTGAGTCATTTTTAAAATTTAATAGGTCAACTCAATTCATCAACAATAATCTAAAATAAATAAAACTCGGTTCGTAACCTTCAATGTTTCAAACCAACATAGAGAGCAATGCCAAACTTTTACAATACTAATGCAGAGAATACACTTGGTAATTTATCCCAATGGACAAAGATTGAATGGGCTGATATGGGACTATTTGAACTCAACTTGGCACTCCAAAAAAGCTGCTACAGGTGTAAGAAATCAACTCGGTCTCTGATGTATAGGTGGTCGCATGTATAAAAAAACAATCCAAGAGGCACACACAGCTCTGAACTGTAGGAGAATGCAAGTGATAATATTTCTTGCTATCACTACCCTCCTAGATTCATTTTGTAAATTGTTGCTCTTAGTGCATACCTTTGCTTGCGAGTGTGTTGTAATAGAGATGAAGACTCAAAGAGAGTTGCACCCTTCTTCAAATCAACTGCTCTAAAGAAAATGATCAAAGCCTAGAAGCTTCTGAAATGGGAAGTATGGATATTATGAATAAGGAACTTTTGCTTGCGCTAAAAGACATTCCTATTCCTTAGTTTCATCATCAAGATGGTCTTTAACTGCTGACTCTATTGAAGGCTGCTCTATTCTTCATACAAATTACTCCATAAAAATATGTTGAATATGCACTACAGAAACCTCTTGTTCTCTGGTTAAATGGAAGACCAGGTTCCTCATCCATCAGCTATAGAGTAGCCTTTGAATTGGGGCTATTTTTGGTGGAGAAGAACGCACCACACCTTCGCTTAAATAAATTTTCTTGGAATAAAGTGGCAAATATTTTGTTCTTGGACTTCTCTTACACAAATAGATCCTTGGATTTGAATGAACTAGGAACAAAATTATAGCTGAGGATTCATACACTTTCCTATTAAAGTTTTTCAAAAGGTTTCCATAGTACAAATCTCGTGAGTTTTACATAGCTGGAGAAACATATGCATGATATTATGTGCCACAAATTTCAGAGTTCATATTCGATCGCAACAACCAAGGACATCCATCAATGCATTTCCCATCATGAAGACTTTGTGATTTCCCACCTGAATGGTATGACAGATTATGCATGGAGTCATGCAGTTATTTCAGATGAATATTATCACAGTGTCAAGGACTCAGTTTGTACATGCTTTTTTGTGTGCATCGGCTCGATAAAACTACATCACGCCTTGCGGGATCTGCCAAATCCCCTTACTCAAGACCTTAAAGCTTCAAAAAAATTTAATTCAACAATCTTGCATCTTCCAACAAAATTTAAAACAAGCTTTTCAATCCTGAGTCTTTAAACTTCAATCTTCAACTTTGAGACTCAAACTTTCAATCTTGAAGCGTCTTTCACTGAATAAATCTCAACCGGCAGTAAACTTAAAAAAAAATCCACTCAACACAAGAACTTCAATCTTTTTTTGACCAATAGCTCTTGTTCTCTCATCTTAAAAGGCTTAACCAAGCTTAACCAAATATTTTAACTTCAATCTCCTACCGATCTTTAGCCATGACTCTCAAGCTTCCCCAATCGTAAAGCTTCAAAGTTCAAGTAACCTTATATTTCAAGTAACAATAGTTTTTAATGCCAAATGGAGGCTCGATCAAACTTGTGTGTTAAATCAGGTTACATAGGAGCTCAATCGAGATTTTTTTTGAATGCTCGATCGAACTATGTCTAAGCCCTTAAGTATTTCTATCAACTTCTTAAAAATTGCTCAATCAAGTGCTTAAATGGCTCAATCGAGCTCCCTATTTTCACCAAAACACACCCTCGCTTTGCAAAAATGTGCAACCCAAATCCATGCATAGACCCTAGAGAATAGTACTACAGAAAAATATTTTAGAGGAACTGAGAAAAAATGTAAAAAATACATTGATTCACCTATATAAGAAAAATTAGGATTAGCTATCTAGAAACCATTCCAACCAACCCTTCCCATCATCAAGGCCTAAATATCATGGATCTTAGGTATAAACATGTTTGTTAATGGACAGATAGCGTTAGAGGCCATCCTCCGATAGAAGAGAAACCTTAAATCTTAACTCCTTTAATCAAATGGTTAGGTAGTATTGCTAAAAAGACTCTTAAAGACATCTATCTCTGGTATACAAATGGTATATCGATCAAATGGAAGATTGGTCATTACGCAGGTTAGTTATCTCCCCTAATCTTTATATTTGAATCAATTCTTTTGGGATGTGAACCTGAACCAATCCATAAGCAAGATGAGATGTTGGGGAAGAAGAGACTACACTATTATTAAACAAGGATATGTATGGCAATTTGATAAAGAAAACATTCTTGTAAGGCATGTGATTTGGAAAAAACTTTGGGCCAACAATGTTTCTCCAAAGATTAACATTTTTAGTTGGACATATACATTGGGGAAGACCTTAAAAATTAACATACTATTAAGAATAGGGATCCTTGCGAATTCTAGATGTGAGCTTTCATTAGCCTTTGAGGAAATAAAAAAAGATAATCCAAATTTATGCAGGAACGAAATGAAAAAAAATATTCAAACATAAACACATAACTACAACAAAAAATGAACTTCAATTCATTAGTAACAAAATAATGAAATTTTTTACATCTATAGTGGAAATAAACTATCTCGGGTGATGGTAGCTTATCTCTGAGAAGAGATGTGATGGCTACATGCCTCTGAAACTATATGACCATGAGGCTGCAAGGCCTCATTATTGTTGAAAAATAAGGGAAAACCCTAAACATCCAAAAACCTAACCCTAGGAGATGAAGCACCAAAAGTTTGTGGGCCCCGTTGGGGTTAGTTAGTACATCAACTTCTCGAGGTCGTAACTTTGGCATATGATCTTCATTTGATGCATATGATATCTCGTTAGATATATATATATATATATATATATATATATATATATATATATATATATATATATATATATATATATATATATATATATATATATATATATGAGGTGCACAAATTTCAACTACGAAACCCCACCTTATCCTTTTGGTTTGCCCGTTTTCCAAAAAAATTGTCATTAAGGGCCTCAAAATGGCTTTGATGTTTAGGACCTAAAAAAACCAAAAATAGTAAATTGTGCTGCAATTAATGAAACTGAAAGAGACAGTGTTGGGGATCCAAGTGGAATAGTTGGATGGCCACCAATATCCACCTGGATTAAAACACATCTTCCTCGAATGCCCTCATGCCGAATAGGTATGGATTTTCTTTTCTAAAGATATTGATCCTCACATCACCTCTCCATTCACATGAACATATTTGTTTGCAAATTGGTATAAACACTATGGTGGTTCCTTTCATTCCAAGCCAAAATTCAAAATGGTTTGGATGGTTATCATGAAATTTATACTATGGAAGATAGGTTCGGCTCAAAACAAAATCATATTCAAGAAATTCATCCTTCTTCCTAAATATTTTATGAAAGGGACTTAATTTTCTCCCCACAAATTCTCTTACCATAATTTCTCATGCCAACCAGATTCCCAATTGGATGAATCAAAGAAGGCATGGTGGTCTACTTCCATCGACTTGGACAATTCTAAAGAGAAAAAAATATGAAAATTTCCATAAACTCATGCTTGCAGCTTCAATTAGACTCAAATGAGTTCTATAAATGGTGGACAATGCAAGGATCCTATGTTTTATTCTTTGATGGAGACTCGAAAGGAAATCCAAGGGAGGTAGGTGGGGGCGGGGGTGGTGAGGGAGTTATTTTTTCATTGTAAGAGTAAATGAAGGAAGGCTCACTTGTAAATTCAGGATGAAAACCAACCACTTAGCAGAAGAATATGCTCTTCTTAAAGCCATTTTCCTATGAAAACCTCTGTAACCAAACTCATTAATCATGTTCAGCAATTATGTCGTGTTAATAAACTACCCGGTTAAAGGAATAAATGCAAAACACATAGGATTGAAACCCACAATAAACCAAATTTGGGAGTAAGTCTTCCACTTCGCATGCAAAGTCGAGTGGTTTCATGTTAAATAGAAACGCAATCAAATTGTGGATCCCTAGACTTTTGAACCAAGCATTTGGTTATTACTTTAACTGATGGTTTATCTTAGTTCTCTGCATGGATAATTGAACTTGATATTAGCCTACTGGTAGTTTCTCTTGTCTTCTCCCCTGCTACAATAATAATCATGGATTTTGGGGAGTTATGACCAACTCGTATCTCCATCCAAAAATATGAAACAACCATTGAAGGGTTGTGATTCAAACTAAAAGTGGTCCTAGGAATATTGGTATCAATAGAGAGATCTCTGGGAAAGGATATGGACATGGCTTTGAGAATTTTAATAAACCTCAGGCAAAAGATTATCTCTCTGGAGCAAAGGGTTTGTAGCATTTCTAACCCAATTGCAGTTGTGGTTACTTAACATCAGGAAATAATGAATTAGAAAGATGACTTCTTGAATAGATCCTCTACATCAATTGTGATCATCCTAACAGATCAATTGGATGCTTATGATTGTTTACCATCTTGTCCACCTCATTGATGTTTTATCTATATTAAATTATACTTTTGGTTGTTATCATATCCATAAGTTTAGTCTAAGGAAGAATTTTGGTTTTTGGGCCATTGGAAAAACATAGTTCCACCCATGCAGACCTTGCTTTCCTTCTCTCCATGTTATGTGTTATCTATTTCTTTTATGGTGTGTAGTTTATCCTCTATAGGAAATTTTTTAAGTTTGGACTCAAAATACAAAGGAATCTTGATATCTATGTATCTAACAATAGAGAGATTCTCCTATAACATCAAAATTTTGTAACACTTCTATGAGCTTTGAACATATATATATATATATATATATATATATATATATATATATATATATATATATATATATATATATATATACATACATACATACATACATACATAGAGAGAGAGAGAGAGAGATATTTTATTTACATTTACATGAGTAAATTAACAAGTGTTGCATGTGATCTTAGTCCCTCAAGAAGAAGTTAGAAAAATACGTAATGCATAGTTAAACTAAATATGACTAAGTATATAAGTAATTGGTGCTATTTTTTAAAGGATAACTAGAAAAATAAATAAAAAATAGTATGTAGTCATAGAATTTGTAGAGGATTGAAGAGTTTAACCTAAAAGTAAAAAGAGATTTAAATCTCTCTCACACACACAAAGATATATAATGCAACCAGTTAAATGTAAAATAACTTTATATCATATACTTGTTAATAATAAGAATATATAATATTATTATATTTATATTATATAATGTATATAATATTGTCAAAAATATTTTTCATAATATTACAAGTTTTAAGGGGAAAAACAATGGAAACAATTTTTTTTTTGTTAGCCATGGGTTTTTCTTTTTCTTTTTATTGACTTTTAATTTTCAAAATTAAATCCCTACCATCTATCCAATAATTTTTTATGATTAAATTCAAATTCTTGAAGCCCTATTCCAAAATTGGCATTCCTACCAATATAATCAACCTAGATCCATCTTAACTTTGGATCTATCAAGCTTTGAGAGGATAAAATATATAAGATGAAAACATCTTTTTTGAAGGGAAAACTTGAGAAAAGGTTTGCGCATCTAGAGATTTGATCCCTCTCAGCGGTTGATAGGTTCAAAGTTAAGATGCATCCAACTATATATATATATATATATCTGTGTGTTTATGTGTGTGTTTTATTTGACTTAGACAAAATGTTTATATAAGAGAACATTACAACATCTCTTTCGTATTGGGAGGAGTGTCTCTCAGCTCCAATAGCAGGCGCTAAAACACTTACCTCATGATACATCTCACATTAACAAGATTTAAAAGAAAAATCATAAAAATTAACTAATTTATCACTTTATTCTATATTATTATTCATTATTCATTATTAAAGTCATAACCCATATTCATATGACATTTTTTTATTAATGAATTAATTAAAATGGTAGAAAAGGGATTAACCCTTTTGAGATAAATCTCAATTTTTTATCTATCACTAGTACTAAGAATATTCTACAATATCGCTTGGTGGTTAAATCCTTACCGTCCACCTAATAATCATGAATAATTAAATTAAAACTTTGAAATCCCTATTTCAAAATAAACATAGCTTAATTATTATATGCATTAATGGATACAATGTAGCCAAAAAAACATTTCACATGTTTAAGAATTTCATATCGCAATAAACAATTGAAATAATTGTTTATGTTAGCCATTGATTTTTTTCTTATTATATTTCAATGTATTTCCTTTTAATTTTGACATTTCTAATAATGTTGAAATTTTCATTTGCTACAAGAGAAACCTAGATCTGTCTTAATGAGGGCCCAAATATCTCAACGTGAAAACCTACTTTTTGAGTGAAAAACTTGAGGAAAGGTTTGCATGTCTAGAGACTTGATCCTTCTCGACACTTGATAAATATGGAGTTAATATGGATGGATTAATTTTTACTTTTTTCAAAAGCAGGTCAACATTTTCATTAATATAAAGAGTTGGTTTCAGGACCACAACTTGTACATTAGTCTACATATTCAATGATTAAACTCCCTTCGGATGTCCACACTATAGTTAGCTTATTATTGTGGCTATTTTTGCCTACCATTCCCAAATGAAGCCTGTTATATGCCTTACAAAAATAACATAATAGAAATATATATACATAGCATTTAAAGGATTCTAACTATGGGGATTTATTTGGCATTGGAAGACCATTCTGAGACAAGTGTTCCAAGACCCGCTTGAGTACCTTTTTGCTTTATTTGCTTATTGGGTGACTTTGCTTTTTTTTGTTTGCTCTTAGTTGGTCCCACTTCATCCTTGATCAATTGAATCCTATTGTTTGAACTCTCTTTGATTTTAGACACATTGTTTTCCATAGTTTTCAAATCAACCCAAATCTCAGTCTCGAACATCTCTACTTTACTCTGTAGTAGTTCGAATTTGGTGTTCATTAGGAGTTGATAAGTCTCCCTTTCCTTATCTTCTACAAATCCTCTATGGTTCAAGTTTGCTAGCAACCCTTGGAGTGACTCCAACAACTTGGATAAGAGCTTACCCAAATATGTCTAGTCCACCTCACAAGATGAAGTCCTAGGCTCCGTCATGGATGGGAGATGCCTTCCCACTCTATGAATCTAAAAAGATGGCAGTCATCATTGGTAATAAAAAGAAATGTTCATCAATATGATGAGCTAGGTCGAGGAAGAGTAAATGTGTACAAAATGAGGGTGCAAAATTATCTTTTTAATATATCACAAAAATAAAAATTTGTTAATATTTTAGACAAATATTTATAATCAAAACATAATTAATACAAATTCAACAATAAATAAATTTAACTAACAAACTTCAGAAATATTCAATTTCTACCTCTCCCATGAAATTTGACCCTGTAACGTCGTGAAGACTAAACCCCACAAATATTTTATCGTTCCCTTATTGTAACCCATTCGTTAACTCTTCTTCCCCTTATATTAATATTGGTATAAGAATATGAAAATAGTGGAAACCAAACTTACACACGTCGGTCTTAAGACAAGGGTACCGGGTGAACAAGTTGTCGGCATTAGTAAGCCCTAACGCATGTCATATAAAAGGAGCAAATCAGTGGCCTTGACGGGAGGGTGCGGGAGACTTACGAAGACAGATAGGATTCATTTACACGAACAACTTGTCGTGGCTCAGCCTTTTTGGTTAAAAGAGGGAGACATCTCATCTGTAAAAGTGAAAGGATTGCCTGCAGGCTGCAATGGACGGGTTTTACGCTGCCATTGGAAAGCGAGCACGCAGGGAAAATGAGGTTCCTGAGAACAATGATGGAAATAAGAGGCTGAACTCTGGCACCGGTAGAGAGCGAGCTTTGCCTGGCGCTGACAGTACTGTGTATCGCATATTATGTCCTGTTAATGTGGTAGGAAGTGTTATAGGAAAGGCGGGTAAAGTTATAAAATCTCTGAGGCAGCAGACGCGTTCGAACATCAAAGTTACAGATACTGTTCCAGGCGTTGATGAGCGCGTCATAGTAATCTTCAGCTCCCCGTCAACCAACCACAACGAGCAAGATGGCGAGGATTGCAATGAGAGTGAAGTTGAACCTGTGTGTCCTGCTCAGGATGCTCTTCTTAGAGTGCACTCTCTTATTGTCCAACAATCTTCTGGCACTGATAATGACGTCGACAGAGAGAGACAACACATTGCTCGGTTACTGGCTGCTAATAGCCAGATTGGAGGTTTAATTGGAAAAGGTGGAAATAACATTCAAAAGTTGAGAAGCGAATCGGGGGCACAAATTCAGATACGCCCAAAAGATGAGTTGCCGGGCTGTGCTTTTAGTTTTGGTGAAGTTGTTGTCATATCTGGAGATGCAACCACTGTCAAGAAAGCACTGTATGCAGTTTCAGCTTTTCTGTATAAACACCCACCTAAAGAACAAATTCCTTGGAGTGATATTTTATCTGCAACGAACCCAAGCTCACTCGTTCCTTCTGGTGTGCCTGCATTATTTACTCCGCCAAATTATGTTCCGCAACGAGATTCACTGTTTGCTCATCACAGTTCAGGTGCTCCAAGAGTAAATGGTACTTATGGCTCCGGCCATTTACCAGCACTGGGAGGATATGGAAGCGAAGCTGCTCGAAGTTCATGGTCTCTTAGTTATAACCCTGCTCTTCCCATTGCTCCAAAATCTGGGAATTTTGCTATTGAGAAAAGTCCGGAGGAGTTTTGTATTCGAATAGTATGCCCAAATGATAAAATTGGAGGTGTGATTGGTAAGGGCGGCAATATCATCAAAAGCATGAGGAAAGACACAGGAGCAAGTATTAAGGTTGAAGACGCACAATCAGATTCAGATGAACGTGTAATTGTAGTTTCTTCAACAGAGTTGGCTATTGATGGGGTTTCACCTACGCTTGAGGCAGTCCTCCAATTGCAAGGAAAGACTAGTAGTGCTAATGACAATGATGAAGGTAGCATTTGTACAAGGCTTCTTGTTCCGTCAAAGCACATTGGATGCCTTCTTGGTAAAGGTGGCAACATCATCAGTGAGATGCGGAAGCACACTGGGGCAAATATTAGCATATTTCGCAAAGAGGAGCGACCCAAATGCGCCTCCCAAAATGAGGAGCTGGTTCAGGTTACTGGAGAGCCGAGTGTTGCTAGAGATGCACTCATCCAAATTACAAAAAGGATGAGGGAAAGCATTTTCAAAGAGAAGTTTCATGGTGCTACCAACGCCCACACAGTGCCTCTTTTGTCTAGTCTATCTGTACCCACTGCGATCCCTCTTTCATCATTAAGTTATGGCACAAGCAATATGATCTAGGATTGCCAAGGTAGATCAGGTGCTCTATTGTAAAATTTTCTTTTTTTTTATTAATTCATTTTTTAAATACATATTTTTTATAAATATGTACCGTATTAAGTGATTATCAAATTTCAGTTTGCTTAATTGATTTTATTTAAATTCATCAGGTTAATGAATTTTTATTAATTCATTTTTTAAATACATATTTTTTATAAATATGTACCGTATTAAGTGATTATCAAATTTCAGTTTGCTTAATTGATTTTATTTAAATTCATCAGGTTAATGAAATAAATTGAGGAAATTTATGATGTACTTTTATGTTTATAATTAAAAAATTAAAATAATTTATTTTCTATTTCATTTATAAAATGTTATATAAAATTATATTCTATAAATAATTTTAGAAAAAATTAGAGATTCAAAACATGATAATAGATTTCCGTAGATGAAAAAATTATATAAGTGAATAGAAACAGTTTCCCTTCCAATAATGTTATTGTACATACTTATTAGCTTTTTATTGTGAATCTTGGTTATATTGTTCATATAGCAATGTTTACAATTCATTAAGCGGATTACAAGGATTGAGATGGCAAGTATTGGTTTGTGCCTTGAACATTCTACTCATGATCTATGTGCTCATGGCAAGTGTTGGTCCATGTCCATGCATTGATATATATGCTTGTGGCAAATGTTTTTCCATGTCCATGCATTGATATGCATGCTTGTGGCAAGTGTTTGTCCATGTCCATACATTAATCCACATGCTCCCATAAGTGTTGCTCCATGTCTATGCATTGTTGGGGAAAAAGAAACATGGGAGCACCATCCTAGCAAAGCTTCATGTTCCTTTCTTAGGGCAACAATTAAAAGAAGGAAAGTAATGATGTATGGGGGTAGTTGAGGAACATTTTCAACGCTACTCATAGGATCATTGCAAAAGCATTCATAGGAGTTGTGTAAGTGTTTTGTCACCTAAAAGAAGTGGAATGTCTTGATTGACAGAATGTTGTTCAAACCATTTAAGGACGATTAAATGATGAAGAAGAGAAGAATAATGTTGCAAATTGGAACAATTTTGCATATTTGTGCCTATAATAGCCAGTGGATCAACACCCATTTGGAGTACGCTAAACTTGTTTAGTGAAAATTAAAAAGACAAGAATTTTGTATCTAAATACTTCATCGAATAAATTATAGAAGATAGAATCATTGAAGATAATGTTTATTTGCAAGTTGTACAAAATAGAGGCCCATCAAAATTGGAGATTATGATGCATCTCTTGGATATGGAATAAGGGGATATCATTTACAACATGGTTGTATGAAGGACCATTGTGAAGAAGATTTCCACATAAACCAAGGTGAAACTTTGCTTAAGTATGGTGAAATTTGACTTCACAGAAAACAGCTTGGTTACTGAGGTGAAAAAAATGGAGGTGAATGTTTTTAATTACATACAAGGGAGCTTGGTTATTGAGGTGAATAAAAATTTGGAGGTGAATATTACAGATCAGGAAACTCAGTTGACGCTTAATGCACTTGAAAAATTATCCCCAGTGGATTGAAAGAGCTTAGGAGTGATCGATGGAAAAGAACAATCTATGGAGAGAGTGAAAGGTTGGATGTGAATGTTTGAAGTGCATGAAGAGTGAGCGGCCAAAGAGAATGGAAATAGTGCACAATGTCTCTAAATATGAAGTTTAATATTTTTTAAAAACATGGGGAGAATGATGTGGAGCATCCATCAAATACGTTGGAGAATCTACTCATGACCTAAATGCTCATGGTAAGTGTTAATCCATGTGCATGCATTGATCTGCATGCTTGTGGAATGTGTTGGTCCATGCCCATGCATTGACTTGCATGATCACAACAACTGTGGGAACATGGCGACATTATATACTAATAAAGTGTCAAGTTCCCTTATTAGGATGCTTATTGAAAGAAGGAAAGAAGCACTGCAAGGAGTTAGTGGTGGAATATTATATTTTCTTATTCATTCTATGACTAGCACAACCATGTTTACTAATGTGGTTTATATACACCAGTTAACGTCATTCCACCGATCAGTGTATATCAACCACATAAATGTGGTTGTGATAGTTACAACTGACATGCGTGGAGTAGATTGATAGTTACAATAATGATTACATTAGTTGTTGAGATGCTTAATGGGTTTGACCATGCTTAAAGAGGGTTGAACATTATTGACCATATTCAAGCATATAGATCTTGATTGACCATTATGGCTGACCATATTCAACAATAAAGACCTTGGTTGACCATTATCGTTGACGATATTCAACCATATTAATAAATGTTTCTCAAATTTCTCCATTTGACAGATCCCAATGGTCATGTCTCACCCAAGGTCATGGTAAACTTCTAACAGGTTTCTCTTTCTTTTTATTTAATGGTTATACAGTTTAGAATTTTTGTTCTATTTCACCATAAAGGGTATTTTTAATAAATAGGTGGTTCTTCCCTCTGCAATAGGGCTAGTATAAATGGTGAGGAAAAGGGTTATGCACTACTACAGGTATTCTACATTATGTAGGAACCATGGCTTTTAACTCTTGAATTCTTTTATTTTTTTTCATGATTTTTAATATCGATAATTCTCATTCTTCTTGGGGTTTCTTCAATTGACTAATTTCATCTCAATTCCATGTTGTTACAGGACCGTGGAGCCTGACTTAACGCAATGTGTAAGAGTCCATTCTTACTTGGTTTACTTCTTTTCAGTGACTTAGACTTTCCAATTTTCCCATGTTTTTAAATTTTCACATTCCTTCTCTTTCCAGGTCTACGCTTGTTGATGGACAAGCCTTTGTTTCTAAATTTAAAAGGTGATCCAAAGTATTCTCTAAATTGATACTGTTTATCATAAAGGTCTAACACTTAATGTTTAACCCTTGATTCTCCTTTGTGTTATAGGGGCTTGCAACTTGAGTTGGACATGAAATTTGAGTACAATATGTTTAAAAGGAATGGGTACTTTTTAATAACTGTTGTCCTTAATTCTTAATTTGTCCCTTTCGACCTACTGTAGCTATCCATGGAACGTAAAAAAAATTCCTTGGATTATAATGTAGTCTTTTTACATGGTTGGTGGTGTTCTATACAATTGTTAATTTTTCTTCACGCATCTTTCCTGTTCTAGTTATCTGTTGTTAATTAAAACATATTTTGATGAGGCATTAGTTACTAAACAAGTTCTTAGCTTAGTTTATATCTATATATACCAAATTTAGTTTCTCTATTTTTGGCAAGGAAACTTCTTTTCACCAGTTGGACTGAATAGCTCAGTGGTTAATCAACTATCTATTTTTTACTCTTAATATAAAAGAAACAAAGAACCTTACTAGTTTATGTCTGCTTCCTCAAAATTTTCTATGAACAATCCTTTTTTTCTAAGTTTTCCCAATCTCTCGTGGTAGTATGACACACCAGTTGAACCATTATTGAATGTAAAGAATTTTATTGATGTTTTCTCATGTAAATGAATTACAAAAAGGTAATTTATAGTTTTTCATTTTCTATTGTATTTATTTAGGGCTTGAATGCATTATCCTCTTTTGCTTGGTCCTATTCAAACCCTGCGAAAAATGCAACTCTTGTTTTCCTTTAGTTTGATTGTGTGATAATAAGAAAATGTTGTTGTAAATTAATATTATTGTCTAAAAATACGGTTGTAGTTTCTCTTACCTCTAAAAATCATTATGTTTTTTGAAAGGAGTTCGGATTTTCCACAGTGCTCATGTTTAGACTACTAAACATGAGCACTGTGGAAAATCCGAACTCCTTTCAAAAATCACACCACAGTAATCTGCAAACTAAAATCATTATGTTGTTCTTTGTAATGACCCACATAATTATTGTGTTTATTTTTTATTCACACTCATGTAACATGATATCAAAATAAGGAAAAGTATCCTTTATTTTATTTTATAAAGGATAGTTTCTATTGCATATCAGTAAAAAAATATATCATTTTTATAATTTTTTCCTAAACAGTCAGTAAGGAGAACCTGTTATGGGTTCTCCTAACCCTATTGTTGTAGCTTTAGGGACTAATGTTAAGGCAACTCCTAATGTAGTATCCAACCCAATGTCTTGTTGATATTTTGGGTTATTCTTATAACAATAATCTATTGTATGATAATATTATATTTTTTAATCAATTGTGCTAATACACAAGGAGATTTTCTTTCATACATTCTACAACTCTTACATCTAACAACAAGATTTTCATTTTCTATTTTTCCTCAGCCATTACTTCTATAATTCAAAATATCTTACCAGGGCTGGATCTATAATGGTTGTAGCTACTTTATCCTACCAAGAGAGCGATTAGTTCTTTCCCTCAAAACCACTCCTTATTTTGTATCTGATTCATGTTCAAACTTAGCTACTACATTAATAAGACATTCTTAGCCAAGCAAACCTATATAACGTTATCCATACTCTCTGGAAATTGAGTTACTATAGTAATAGGACATTCTTAGCCAAAAAAATCTACAGAGCATTATCCATACCTTCTAGAGTAAAGCTCACTGCTTTTCAAATTCTACAGTCCATTTACAACACGTTATTATCCATGTTAACCAAGAACCATTAGTTGGATTCTATGTACCCAAAAAGGGTCATCAACATGCATCTTAGCCCAACAAGGGTTAAGAGTCTACACATAACATGAGTTAGCAACATTACGATAAGTACATCAACAACAACAAATAATTTTTTTATTGATTACCCATGCCAAATGATGTGGACTCCACTACATGGTTCCACTATAATTTCAGACCATGGAAATACCAATTCCATTTGCACTAATTACATAGTGGCAATAATATTTGAGAAATTGTTTATTGTTCTTACATCGGGTAGCATTGTTATGCTTTTATCTTGATTTTATATTTTGCATATGCATTAGTAATGCTTGAGTAAAGTTTATGATAACCTCATTTTTCCCACCGTTTTCAAGGTGGCTACATTGTTGCTTATTTTTTCCAATAAGAGGTAGCTAGGCCCATCTTGCACTTCTTTGCTATTCTCCTTTAGCGAAAACCATGAGTTCACACTTCAACATTGTTTTTTAATTTTGGCCCTTTGTCGTTCAACATTGAAAGTTATTAATGAGGGTTATATGTAGTTTTCTTCTATGTACAACTGTATGGTTTCTTGCCTCCTACACTCATATGCATATTGACACAACTGCAAAAAACTAGGCTTAGAGTTTTCTCTTCATATATATAGATACAACACTTGTCCATAACCTTTTGTTTTTTCTCTAGGTTGGTCCAGGAACCCAATTTATGTTTACCTATTTATCCCTTGACATTAACCCAGATCAGTGTTTAGTTAACTTCCATCAATTAAACAACTCTCCTGGTTATTTTTATTTTAGGATAGCTCAACTCATTTCCATATGCATAAGACTATAAGTAAATTTCCATTGAGTAAACAATACCAATTTATAACCGTATATAGATCTCATGGCCATTCCATCCATCAGAGCTAAACCAATCAACGGTTGCTCATTCTTTTCAGGGTTCATTGTTTTTTCTTTGAAGTTATCTACTCACAACGCCACATACACATTGCATCACGCAACAATGAACCTATACACATGTACACACATGCACGTATACCTATGACTCAACACTTTACGCGTTATCACATAGAGTCCAGAGATTACTCTATCTCTATTCACGTGAACCCTACCATACCACCTCCTATGTGTTTCAATGATCACAGTATAAAAGTCCTACTTGGTAGGAATTCATTTTTCGCTAATATATACTTCTTTCCATGCCATCTACAACATTCATCTTCCAATTCCAATGACCACTCCTGATAACCATATCAAACATAATGGAATTTTCACACACACACACACACACACACACACACACACACACACACACACACACACACACACATATTGCATTATTATGTTTGTATCATATATGAAATTTAAGTCGAGGTTAAGTTAAATCACTTAAACGTTTTTTTATTATTCTTTATTTCCATGGACTCAACCAACCAGCTAGGTTGTCATGTTATTGTTTCCACTCTAAAGTTTAGCCTTGGTCAATTCCACCGTAATACAAGGTTGTGTAATGTTATCATCACATAAAATATTTTTTAACATACATCTATGTGCTTTCTAGCTTTTCTTTTGTCCCCAAGCACAACCAACATACTATTATAACTCTCACTCTTTAATTAGAGAGTCAAAAAATGTTTTTTTTTTTTTTTTTCAATAAATGATCTTCACATTTTTTCTTAACTCACTAACACTTTTTGGGTTTGATAAGGATTTTTAAACTGTAATTTCTTCTACATCACATAGTTACCTATTACTACACACATATTTTTCCCTGAAAGGTTACTAACCATGCTTGTTCCCTCATTCTTTAGATTGTTTTGATATCTGAAACTAAAATTTTAGATTACAATTATGATGATTCCTGACATTCCTAAATTTAGAAAGCCTCAAAAGATTTCTTTTGATATATATATATATATATATATATATATAGAGAGAGAGAGAGAGAGAGAGAGAGAGAGAGAGAGAGAGAGAGAGAGAGGCATATGATTACTTCTTCTGCTATCTTATCAATCTTAAAAACCGAACCTATTCGTGATAGCCATGGAAGTTGGCTCATAGTTATAAGTTGCAACATTTACCATGTTCTTACTTGAGTTATGTTTCTATTATATATTTCTCCATTAGTTACCTCTGTTTTTATTACACTATATTCTACATAATATAGGGTTTTTTTTTTCTTCACTCGTTCATATAATAAATTCTTCATTATAATCAATGTTATTGTTTAATGCACTCTCTAACTAAAAATATTGAAGTAAGGTATGGATGATTAGCTTTTAAGTATCATTCATAGTTCTCAAATGCCATCATTAATGAGTTTTTGTTGAGAATTATAGTTTTGGTGGGGCAATTTTATAAGAATCTATTGCCCATTAAATAGGAACAAATCTCGCAACAAAATTTTCAATGGTAACTAAATCATGTTGCTTAGGTTTATATGGTGCTAAATCGAATTTCAATTAATATGTAATAAGATTAAGCTAATAAGGCTAATAGAATAATGCATTGTTTACTTGTAAGCATAATACCATATCTCATATATGATGAAACACATCTAATGATGTAAACATGTATTCTAATATTGTTTAAAATATAAACATGGAAGTGCATATTCATGCTACTAATAGTAATCTTATTGCCTACTTAATTTGTTTTTTTCTAGATGAATGTTTCCCATCCTTCTCATCTACTTTTCTAATGTATTTTATGTAATGCATTGTCATTTGCACAAAAAGCTTTGAATCGATAACAATGAAATCTTCAAACATAATGAAACCATCAAACATAATGAAACCTTTGTCATTATGAAATCTTTAATTCTGTTTGATATACAATAATCATATATAGTAAGAACTAGTTATTAATTTAAAACTTAAAAGATTACAAATGCATATCACCTATATTCGGTGTTAATTGTGTTTGATATACAATAATCATATATAGCAAGAACTAGTTTTTAATTTAAAACTTAAAAGATTACAAATGTATCTCACCTATATTAGGTGTTAAATATCTTATAAAACCATGTCGAATAGTTATATAAAATATTAATTTAACTAATAAAAATATAAAACAGTGAAAATTTTGATAATAAAAAATGAAAGTTAATTCAATTAATCAAAAATAAAAATTAAAACCAATAAATAAAAAAGAGTGTAAACCTATAAAAATTTCACAATGGAAGAGATAAGAAAGTCAAGTTAACATCATCAATATTTACTTCGTTCTTGTCAGAGAAAATAGATTGACTAAACAAATCTAAACCGTAACAAGCATGAATTTGCAAAACAATTATTAAATGAATTCTAAATATAAAAACGTGTATTGAGATGACTTTAAATCTGAAAACTTATATTTAGATCCATGAAGATTGTAAAAATAAATGGTTAATTTGATATTCAAACACATTCCACAATTCACATTAATCTCTTCTATGTAATAACATGCTCAAACGTTCTTCAACAATGAGTAGGCCAATAAATATGCAACATGACTCTATAAAGTAGAGACGATAGGCATGAAAATTATAACTAGCCTTGTTGCATGAGACAAAACACTATTGGTATAAAGGTTCATTCAATGAGAATAAATACCAAAATTGTTCCACCAACTTTTCCAAACGTTTCCCTTCAAATTTTGTTTTTGTCGCTGAGTAGGAGGATTGATCATAATTTTCTCCACTTCTTCAATTTTACTACCATGTTTTTTGCCTGGTAGTAAATTCCTCATTCTTAAAACTCCAACAACTTGATAGGGTTTCACGACTACAATAAAAATATTGACAAAGCACTTGTATATCAAATTAATCACAAATTAATCATGTACAAATTTACAATAAATAATAATTTCGGTACAATAATAAGATTATGATTTTCAATAGCCCCACGAGGGTAGGCGAGTTGGTAATCACAATGCAGTGAAGTTCGTTAGAAAGGTGGGCTCCGTACTGATTGTCACGAGTTCAAATCCCCCGGACTTACCTTGGATATGTATAGAGGGGCAAGCGCAGCTCGCAGTGGTTATAGAGGTAGCAGTCAGAATCAACCCTGTGTAACGCGAGTCGCGAGGTTTCCCCTGTTGCCGATTCCACTGAATCGACCCTATGTACCACGAGTCACGAGGCTGCCCTTGTTGCCGATTCCACTGTAAAAAAAAATAAAATTATGATTTTCAACTTTAACTGATCTTTCTTCGGGATAATTTTCTTAGGGTTTTACTTGTTAGCTTCTGATTGAAGCAATAATTTTTTTGCATGATTAATCTCTTATATATAAATTCTTTGACATGTATGCAGATAAAGAAGTATATAAAGATATATAATACGGAGAGAACAATAATGATCTAAATTAAGGAAAATCTTTGTAGATGGTTACAAATTAAAAATATGGTATAACCCTACATTCTGTTCCACTATAGTCATAGTAGAGCTCAAATTGTTTAGCATTGTAGCCTAGAACTGGCACACGACCTTCCTAGGTGTATAATTTCATAGCAGTGTGAATTATTTTATGCATATTCTCATCTTCTCTTGACAAAAGTTTTAATGGACCAACGCTGCCCAATACATTTATTGTAACCAATAAACGATTAACTTTGTTGGCTTTCACCTTTAACAATTAAAGGGTAATGAAAATTGTTCAAAACAAAATAAACCACCAGAGTCAATGTTAAAATCAATTGAAGAAAAAAAATAGAAGGGAAGATAAACCTGGTTCTTTCAGCGCAAAGAGACAAGCGGAACTTGAGATATTTAGCTAACAGTGAACACATTGGGCTTGTAGATGAATTAACATCTGGTGCTCCAAAATTATTTTTGGGATTTGATTGCCATTCTTCAATTACATTGAATGATCCCTATTAGGGTTGAGCTGTTTAAGGTTAGGGTTAAATCCCTTCACCATATTTCCTTGCTTCTGCCATGGATCTGAACCACATGGAACAGGCTTGGTGATTCTATGTAAAAGTAAAGGAAAATCAAAACAACAAAAATATTGTAAGCGCCAGAGGCATCCCTTGTGATTTCTAGTCTGGTTCAGTAACATCATGCATGAGTCGATCCATTCTCCATCTAAGGACGAATCTGAATCAAAGTATTGCACACCATTCAAGGAAACAATTCTTGGCCCACCTTATAGGACTGAGAAAAAAAAAAAGAAAAATCATAGAATAACCTCAAATATTATCACAACACAAAAAAGAGAGAGAAGGAAGTGAAATTTTTGCACAGAAAATATCATGGTAATGTGATGCTACTATGGGTTGAGAGGGGAAAAGGAAAATCACTTGTTCAATATAGGCCAACGACCGACAAAGGCACTTCAATGTCCAGCAGTTCAATTAGCTGGGAAAATGGAAAATCGGTTTGGACCACCGACAATCTTAATATGAAAATTTTGTTCAGTGAGCTCAACCTACAAATTCAAATGGAGATGGAGAATTCGTTTCGAAACATGGGCAAGAATGGATTTTGAAAATTCGAATGGAGAATGGAGATTTCATTACAAAACATGGTCGAGAATTATTTTTTCCTCCACCCACCCAACCGCACTCCATTAACGAGTAATTAGCGGATGGAGACTAACATCACATCGAATCTGACATGAATCCCTAATCCTTCCATACAGACCCTGATCATCATAGCTGACATAGAATTTTGACATTGCATTTTCCGATGACCCAAGTCAGAAGTTTTCCCAACCGGCGGACATTCCCGTGTAATTCCTCTACCTGGGTAGACTACTTCATAATGAATTCCAAGGGACACATGTGGAATGTGAATAGTCACATATGGAATGTAATAAATCATGAATAGAATATGAATAGTCATAGGAGTTGAAGAGTTATAAGGAAGTACAAAGGTCATTGTTATTTGTTATAAATAGCTCCTCATAGCTCAAGCTAAGGGCTTGGATTCTTGGAGTCTTTCCTTCACTTCCCTTGTAGTTGTATAGGAGATAGATCATTGTTTGGAGAAGCATGTTGTGGCTTCATGTTCCACTACTAGATATAATGTTTCATACATCTAAAAATGTACTTGGGATCATTCACTCTTAATTAGAAGCTCTATGAGCCGACACATCTTCATACATGTATCATAGATATATAGGACTATTCTTGTTATGTTTATGATATATGTCACTTTAATTAGATATTAAGTGAATGAACTAATTTTTTTCTTAGGTATTGTTGTTATTGAATGAGTGTTGTTATACTTCAATGGTTGTTGCTTATAATTTGGACTAATCTGCAAGAAATAAATAATTCTTTTTCTTCCTACTCAAGTCCCCTTTTAGGATAGTACTACTACTTTTCTAATTGGAGGATCATTTTCCTTTTATCAGTCATGGATGTTCCCTCTTGCACCTTACATTGGGTGTCTCACAAAGCTCACATACCTGCTGCCCCAAAGAGGTGTTAATGTCTATTTGAGTCTCTCACCTTTAATGGCTTCATCCTAGATCATAATCTGAGGTGTTTTTATGAGGCCTTATATCTTTTAATACCTGTGGAATTTTTACATAACTTGTCACATATTAAATTCGATGGCGAGGGTACAAAAACCATCCTTGTTATGTAATTAAGTTTGTTAAATATTTTTTCAAGTGGTGTTTATTCTAAATAAATCCTTGCATGGTTGTTTGCCCTTATATTGGATGGTCATGTGAAGCAATGGTGCTAATCACTACCTACTACTTTTGTTTCATCTTTTAAGCAGTTGGTTAATGAACTTCATCACATTTTTGACAAATATGAGTATCATGATATTATTGATGAAATTAATCAACTTAGAATGGAATGAAATGTATCTCTTAAACATTTTTGCTGATCGTTTCCTTCATCTTTGTTATGAATTTCCCGATGAGGATGTGGACTGGCAATTCTTAGATGAGAAGTTTCATTTCTTGGTCTGGATGTCAAGAAAATATTTTGAATTTGATTCATTATTTCCTCCCTATAAGGAATAATTTCATCATCGTGAGGAAATATTGGATATGCCTTTTGTGCCATGTCCCCCCCCCCCGCTTTTGATGTTCCATGTTTTCAACCCGAACCAATCACGAAACCGGAAGATCAATGTGCTAATGAAGAATTAATTTTTATTTCACATATTCCCCTAATGGTGAGTCCTTTGTTCTTTCCAATTCCCCATCTTTTCACTTTGATATTTCATCAGTGAATATTTTACCCATTAATCAAACTAAACCCTTGAACAACCATGGCCCTAATGATTTCCTTTTCTATGAATTACATGGGAATGATTGGTCGAGTGACATGGATGAACCTTTGTCTTTGTAAGAATATTTAGATTTGTGGAAATTTCAAATGGAGTCTGATGTGATCATCGAGGATTTTCTTTCACGTATATCTCATTTTGATCAAGAAGATGACATGCTTATCATTGAGGATTTTTGTGGTCATCTGAAAAATATATCTAATCAACCTCAATTTTTTGAATCTCATGATCTTAATAATGAATCTTGTTTTGATAAGCAGTTGATCATGTTTCCATGAAATTTAAACTTAAGTTAGGTGAGTAGGACACTTCATCCTAGGTTGATGGTTATGTGATGCAGAAGCATCTGACACTCTTAGTCAAACGAGGAATCGAAAGTAGAGCAAGGAGGACGTGGACCATCAGAGCTAAATAGGGGACATTTCACCTACATCAGGAACTCTTAATCAAACGAGGAATCAAAATCGGAGCAAGGAGGACATGGACCATTGGAGCTAAACAGGCAAAATTTCTATTAAAATAGAGCTAGTTTGATGGACTTAATTAAATGTAATTTGCCATATGTATGCATATAGAGAGATTAGTTGAGAAATTTGCGAGAGGAAATCATTGAAGGATTTGATCAGATTCTTCTCATGATCTGATCCAAAGGTTTCCTTATATATTATGATCCTGCGTGTTCAAGGGGGATATAGAGAGTGACAAATAGAATTTGTGTAAACCAGAGTGGTCAAAATGTAATCGAAGTGAGCTTGTTCCTAAGGATGAAATGCCTTCGATATGTATTCATATCATGTATAATATAAAATTGTGTTCCGTGTTGAATTTGTGCGTATGTGTGTTGTTTCATATATAGTCCGAATATTCTGTGTTGTAGGTTTGATAGACCATCGATCACTGTAAGGATCGATGGCAATCCAATGATAATATGAGTGACGTAAGTGTTTTCAGAGTGTGGTAGATCCATGTTAAGTGCAAATATCCATTAATAAGAAGAAGTTCAACGACATAGGTGACAAAGAACGGGAACCATCAATCGTTTAGATCTAACAGTCATCACGTGGTGGAAGAGCACGGAATATATTCAGCGAAGAGGTGGTTTCTTGAGACAAAGTGGTATTTCGGGCGAGGTAGAAGTGGTAAGTGGTAATTCGTGGTGGTCACCCGAATCCATTAACCAGTCGAAATGTAGTAGCCAAGGAGAGAGGAAAACAACTTTTCGAGTGGGTAACCACCATGCAAGTGGTCCACCTGAAATCAATGTCAACCGTTAGATCAAAAGGAGGTGAACAACGATGGAGATCGAGTGGACTAGTTGGTGATCAGGCTAACCGACAACTGTCGGATCAAGCACCAGATCAACGGTCAAGATTTAATCGTAAATCGCATTAGACAGAGGTCAAGGGACAGCGGAGATGGAATAGCAATATGCGATGAGGCGCAATCGGAGAAAGGAAGGGGTAGCACTCTGGAGATGTCTTTGATGTGCGGACCCAACGATTTATGAATGCGGGTTCAATCTTATTGAATTTTGGCCTATACTTCCGAAGCAGGGTTTTCCTTCATTCACATGTATCCATGTATTAGGATAGTTGAATGGTCTTGGATTTAAAGGCTTAAGGACTGAAATAAATGCTTCCGATAGGTTTGTGGGGCCATAAACCATAGGCCTAAGGATCAAAATATTGATATGAAAGGGATTTTGCCTTACCCCAAAATCTCCTTTCATCATTTGGTATCAGAGTAGGGAAAGGGAAGAAGATTTCTAGTGAGAAGGAGGAAGAGTTTGCAAGCAAAAGGAGAAGAGGTACAATTGTTGAAGTATGGTGATTTTATGGTCTTTACTGTCATGCAGATAGTGACAGTAGAAGATAAGAAGACTTGTAGAAAACCTAGAGCGAGGAGTGCTCAATTGGTTCCATAGGAGAGAACCAGAGGGATGCCAAAAGACTAAAGCTCAGAGGAGAAAGCTTAGTGAGGTATCGTGTAGTAGAGAAGATTGTTACTGTAGAGGTTGGTTGCAGCTCACAGAAGATCATGAATGTAGTTCCACTAAGAAGTGGGTAGAATTGCTAAGAATAAGGAGAAGCATATGACCAGGAGGTCATAAATTTTTGTGCTTCGGGAGTCTGATGCAAGAGCATCCAACACTCTTAATCAAATGAGGAATCCAAAGTAGAGCGAGGAGGACATGGACCATCAGAGCTAAATAGGGGACATTTCTGTTAAAATACAACTAGTTTGATGGACTTAATTAAATGTAATTTGCCATATGTATTCATATAGAGAGATTAGTTGAGAAATTTGTGAGAGGAAATCATTGAAGGATTTGATCAGATCCTTCTCATGATCTGATCCAAAGGTTTCCTTATATATTATGATCCTGCGTGTTCAAGGGGGATATAGAGAGTGACAAATAGAATTTGTGTAAACCAGAGTGGTCAAAATGTAATCGAAGTGAGCTTGTTCCTAAGGATGAAATGCCTTAGATATGTATTCATATCGTGTATAATATAAAATTGTGTTCCGTGTTGAATTTGTGCGTATGTGTGTTGTTTCATATATAGTCCGAATATTCTGTGTTGTAGGTTTGATCAACCATCGATCACTGTAAGGATCGATGTTGATCCAATGATAATATGAGTGATGTGAGTGTTTTAAGAGTGTGGTAGATCCGCGTTAAGTGCAAAGATCCATAAATAAGCAGAAGATTAACAGTGCAGGTGCCAAATACCGAGAACCATCAATCGTTTAGATCTAACGGTCATCGCATGGTGGAAGATCAGAGAAGATAATCAGCGAAGAGGTGGTTTCTCAAGACAAAGTGGTATTTTGGGTGAGGTAGAAGTGGTAAGTGGTAATTCGGGGTGCTCACCCGAATCCATTAACTGTTCGACGCGTAGCAGCCGAGGAAAGAGGAAAACATCTTTTCGAGCGGGTAACCACCATGCAAGTGGTCCACCCGAAATCAATGTTAATCGTTGGATCAAAAGGAGGTGATCAATGGTGGAGATAGAGCATACTGGTTGGTGATCAGGCTAAGTGAAAACCATCGGATCAAGCGCCAGATCAATGATCAAGATTTAATCGAAAATCGCATTAGACAGAGGTCAAGGGATGGTGGAGATGGAATAGCAATATGCAATGAGGTGTGATCAAAGAAAGGAATGGGCAGTGTTGCAAAGATATCTTTGATGTGCGGACTCGACGATTTATGATCATTCTTATTAAAGTTCGGCCTATGATTCCGAAGCCTGGTTTTCCTTCATTCCCGTGTATTCATGTATTCCAATAGTTGAATGGTCCCGAGTTTAAAGGCTTAAGGCCTCAAATAAATGCTTTTGATAGGTTTGTGGGGCCATAACCCATAGGCCTCAGGATCAAAAAATTTATATGAAAGGGATTTTTCCTTACCCCAAAATCTCCTTTCATCATTATGTCAGGTTCCTGTCACCATGACGATATTTGTAATTCTTGTCATTTCATGATTCTTTTGCACAAATTTTCTGTTAATGTCATCATGTGGGATGTCAACTCCCACTTAAGGAATGCTCATTGTCTTCACCTAAAATTTTTCAACGCTTAAGGAATAAAGTTTAATTTTACTATTGAACTTCCACCGTTGCATCCCACCTCAAGAAAATCTTCAACATTCGTCGAAATTTCAACCTAAAAGTGCCCATGAAATTTTCACGTACATAATATGTAAACCAATCAAAATCCTTTAAGCTTAAAAAGGGGTACATGTACATATTTTGGAAGGAAAAACAAAAAAACAAAAAAAAAAATTGTAATTGTATTATTGGCTTTTCTCCATATAAGTTTACTCAAATTTCAAGTATAGACACTCGTTGGATGCAGAATTTAGTTACGCATCCAATACGTATCTACACTTGAAGTTTGAGTAAACTTTAATTTCCCATCCAATGAGTATATATACTTGAAATTTGAGTAAACTTATAAGGAGATACGCTAAAAATACAATGAAAAAATAAAGTAATTTTCTTCTTTTCCCTCCAAAATTCATCACTATTATTTTATTATTTTCCTATTATTTCATTATTTTTGCATAGGATGCAACTTTGAGGCTAAAGTTTCCCCTAATGTCTTTGGTGTGGAAGCATAGAAGGGTCTTAATGGATCTTTTACATCATCCATCAAATAATCTCACTCGCACGACAACATGGATTGCGGTCATCTTGTTAATGTCACTTATAACATGAATCTGTCTTTGTTTAATTTTTCCTATCATAGTTTCCCTAAAAGTTGTTTCCATGATCCTATTGGATACTCTTTGGAATAATATTATTAGTATGGACCCATGTTTCATAACATTTACTTTCATGTGCTCCATTGTGTCCAATATGGCCATAGGCCTGGTGATTATTGTTGTTTTGGAGTCTTTCATTAGGTAAAGTAGTTGAGTGTGATGCACCATTGTGATTGAACAACCTATTTCTATGTATCAGTCTGAATGTTTACATTGTTTATCATTTACGCTACACTACACATAATTTGGGCTATATACGATCACATCTTTCAACCCAAAGGTTAGGAGGAGCTTGTATGGCTAGATTGAAAATTCCACTTCACATGGTCGGACCCTGTACTGTTTAGTCTAGGGTACATTTAGTTAGATACATTACATTCCTATTTTTCTCTTGCATCTTCCCTTTTTCTCTTTTGCTTTTATTGGCTCTTGAATAAAGTTGGTTTTTAGCTTCAATATTATGTGGATAATATTTTGTGAAAGAAAAGATTTGTTAACACAAAACGCTTGGATTATGCATCACCCTCTTCCTTGATTTGGTTTACATATTTCATGTCAAGGAGAAAACTTGTAGCGATCAAATCATTAGAGGTATAAAACTTGTCTCCCAAGGAACAACCTCTTCTTCTCTCAGTAATTCAGGATCTCTATTACGCCCGTTGAAGGATAATAAGTTCCTATGCATAGTCACATTGAAAAGAAATAAAAATAAAAGGTTGAAAGAAGAGAAAGGGTTCCTACATAGGGAGGTGAAGCAAGCAACTTCATTGGGGTACTGTACAAGCTCGTTGGTAAAGAAACATTTATGTTCCTGAATAGACTCTATCAGGGTATTGTTCAGGCCTATTGGAATGGGAGCAATGCCAGAGATGTAAAACTCATACTCTAGTTGTTTTAACTCACTGTACTATATTACCCTTACATATGTTGATAGGATAATGATATGGCTTGCTTTACGTTGTGTTACATCGAGTAATGAAATAGGAAAAAAAAATATTTTTAACTAGGTAAGAGTGGAGACCTAAGGTAACTCATTGATTGAATCAATACTTCCTGGAGAATTTAGAATTTGCACTTAAATAAAACCGTTTTAGAGAAAATAGATTTCTCCCAGTGCTTTGGCAAGTGTTGTTTTTGTGACAACAACCCTCCAATATTTTTTCCTTAGTCAATTTTAGAGCCTACAAGAATCGTCATTTCAATCCCCCTAGTGTTTTCATGTTGTTTGATTTGTTATTTGTATGTTTTCTCCTAGTGTTGCATCCTACTAAAGTCAATATTTCCTAAGTGTCCTCACCTAACCCTTAAAAGTTCTTCGGCTATCTATTCCATGTTTAGGTGAACGAATGCCTTATCTTGACTTAGAAACATGCCTTTATGCCATCCACGTGCTAATAAAAGCACAAAAAAGAATAAAAAA
This sequence comes from Pinus tabuliformis, assembly GCA_031772625.1. NCBI lineage: Eukaryota > Viridiplantae > Streptophyta > Pinopsida > Pinales > Pinaceae > Pinus > Pinus tabuliformis. The sequence continues at coordinate 604,966,299 of CM062807.1, forward strand.
TCAAACAAGAAAAAAAATGCTCTTTAAGGCAAACGCGCACTTCAAGTGTGTGAGATATGCACTTGAATTGAGCGCACTCCTCCGAGATGATGAAGTGTCCCCTCCTTGAGTGCACTCCTACATGTTGAGCAAGTGCACCCTACTTGATAACACTACTTCATGCTAAAGACATGCACTATTCTTGGTTGCATTCACTTTCCTCTTTGTTGAATGTGGGCTCACTTAGAGAAAATAGAAGCCCATTTAACTTCCCTTAAATAATCCTTTCACTTGTCGACAAGTGGCAATCATGCATGAAATATTTTTGCATGTAAAATATTTTAGATTAACCCAATTTAATCATTCGCTTTCATAATCATTGTCATTTGGGTTGGGCACACAGTTTTGGATCGAGTTTCTCTTCATCAACCTACATCACAAGTGTGTTTTGTACGTTGAATATATTCATTGCCTTTCATTATTTCACTGTCGATCTTGCTTTTCTTGCTAGTGTTTCTTTTCTTTTAGTTTATTCATTGGCATTTATGTTAAATCTTGATTCTCCAAGTGTTATTTTGTTGTCGTGTGCAGATACTTTACACATTCCTCAACCTTTCACATTCTACCATGATTGCAACAGGGTCCATATTAGCTTGCATATCCATCTTCTTTGCATTCTTATCATGAAATATTTTTGTCAAACATGATCTTGAGCAATCCTCAAGTAGAATGCACTTCTAAAACTCGAAGCCCAATCAGCCTTAAAAAGGAACCAAAAATGACCAAGTTTCCCTCTTGAGCTCACCCCTTTGTCACAAGGAATTATTCCCTACCTTGAGTGCATGAGTGCACCTCAAATACTTGAATTATTTTCATTTGACTGTTCAGCATGCACCAATGTGCCCTGCTTGACTTTGAGCACATGAGCACACCCTAAAGAATTGAAGTATTGAAAAAATGTTGCTTCATCCCTTCAAAGTGCGCTAGTGCACCCTCTCTGTCTCCTTAAGTGCATGAGCGAACTATGAAGGCCTGAATGTCCAAAAAATCACCCCTTCAACCCTTTGGAGTTTGCCATTGTTCCCTTGATGGTTTTCTTCACTTTCTTGAGTGCATGAACGCACTACAAAGCTCTCAATGACCCTTGACCTTCCTTCATCCTTTGAAGGTGCACCCTCCTAGTTTCCATGCTTATTTTCTTATGCATAAAAGTTATTTTGTGTTGTCATTGATATATTTTCATGATCACCTACATTTGATGGCTCTTTGTACATGATTTATGATATATTGTTTCTTAGTTAGCTTGCATAAAGCTAATCATGTCATTATGAGTGTGATGCCACAAATAGGTGTTTGAGCTATAAGTATTGTCTCACTTTCATCATTTGTTGGAGCCATGCCTCCTGGTAAAGTGGCCTCCAAAGAAGTCTCAGAAGTAAATAATTAGGAACTTGCTGAAGTTACCAAGAAAATCATTCCCATTTATGAAAAAAACACAGTGCTTCATTGATATGTCTACTAAGGTCACATGGAGAAGTATATAAAATACATTCGTGAAGAAACATTTTGTTGAGGACTTGGAAGACATGCAAGAATACATCAACATCAAGTGGTCTAAGATATAAAGGATCACATGTAGATTATTGGTCATCCTTTGTGTAGAAGTAATTGAGTGGATCCTGTTGGGTGTGGAGCCTGATTATCTTCTGTATTCAAAGGTTTCAACTGGATGTATATCCCAGGAAGACTGTACACCCCTCCATGCGGGTGGGTGCAGGGGGGACTTGTCCCCCCCATGGCAGTCCCGGGGGGGTAAATTCCCCCCAGCTGGGGGGTGTGGGGGCCATTGGTCACCTGGCAGGGGTTCGAGGGTAGCGCCCTCAAAGCTAAAAATAGATGTAAAATTGCCTTGTAAGAGACTAGTAATTTCTAGTCAATATGGGTCGTTCATTAGGTGGATGATCTAACGGTAGAAGTTATGTTCAGTTTAGGGTTTTTTTTCCCTAGAAGGCAACCCCTCACTATATATGAGGGAATTGTATTATGTCTATGTAGATCTATATTCTGAGTGAGGAAGAGAGAGGAGATTGAGAGTAAAGAGGGTGTTACAGTGGATCTGTTGTAGGTTGTATCTCTTCAGTTTGCTGGATAATATAATAAAAGAAGTACTAGCTGTTTCTCCATGGAGGTAGCTCAAATTGGGTGAACCACGTATATTTGTGTCTCTCTTGTTTTATGCATTTTATGTGTTTATATTTCTTCAATATTTTATGTGTTCCATTGCTTCGTAATATATAATTTTCTAGCAACTTGTATCAGAGCTAAAGGTTTATTTGGCTGATAGACTCACAGGAGAGGAGGGTTCCTGGTTCGAGTGGGAGAAATGGCGGAAGATGGTAGGTTTAGGGTCGAAAAATTCAATGGCCAAAACTACCAGTTGTGGAAGATGCAGATGGAAGATTATCTATATCAAAGATATCTGTACCTACCATTGATCAGAAAGACAAAGAAACCAACAAGTATGACAAACACAGAATGGGATATTCTCGACAGAAAGGCACTTGGAACAATACGGTTGTGCCTAGCAACGTCGGTAGAATTTAATATTTCAAAGGAAACGACAACACAGGGTTTAATGTCGGCATTGGCCAAACTATATGAAAAACCCTCGGCCTCAAATAAGGTATTTCTTATGAAGCGTTTATTTAATATGAAGATGTCAGAAGGTGGATCTGTTGCAGACCATTTAAATGATTTTAATACAGTGACAAGTTAGTTAAGTTCTGTAGGGGTAAATTTTGATGATGAAGTTAGGGCTCTGTTATTTTTGTGCTCATTTCCAGAAAGTTGGAATGGCTTAGTTATGGCCATTAGTAACTTTGTCTCTGGATCTAGTACTTTAAAGTTTGATGATGTTGTCGGTGCAATCCTTAGCGAGGAAATGTGACAGAAAAGCTCTGGTGAGACATCAGGTAATGCTTTGACTGTAGAGACTAGGGGAAGAAAAATGGAAAGAGGAAAGAGCTTAGGATATCACAGTAAGTCAAGAAAAGGCAAATCCAAGTCCAGATCGGGGATAGTGTGCTGGAAATGTGGGAAGAAAGGACACCTGAAGAAAGACTGCAAGTCTCGGAAGGGAAAAGAAGGAGATGCGCAGCAAGAAAACAATCATGAAGCGAATGTAACAGGTGATGTGTTGCAAGATGCTTTGATTCTTTCATTAGAAAATATTATTGATGCCTGGGTGGTAGATTCAAAGGCCTCATTCCATGCCACACCTGATAAGAAACATTTTCATGATTATGTTCAAGGAGATTTTGGACAAGTTCAATTGGGTGATGATAAACCCTCTAAAATCATTGGAATGGGTACATTTTTCATAAAACAACGAAATGGAAATCAGTGGCCATTGAAGAATGTAAGGCATGCTCCACATCTAAACAAAAATTTGATTTCAACAGGGCAGTTGGGAGGTGAAGGTTGCATAAGTACTTTCACAAATAAAACCTGGAAGGTCACTAAAGGATCCTTGGTAATAGCAAAAGGAGAAAAGGTTGGTACATTGTATTTATGCAATGGTATTTCTAATTCTATTAATTCTTTAACCTCTATAGGAGAAGATACAACATTGTAGCATCATAGGCTTGGGCACATGAGTGAGAAGGGGATGCAGATTCTTCACTCAAGAAATTTGTTTCCATGTTTGAAGCATGTTGATTTAAAATTCTATGAAAATTGTGTTTATGGAAAATAGAAGAGAGTCAGATTCCTTAGAGTTGGGAAAGAAAAGTAGAGCAAAAGTTAGAGCTTGTGCATACAGATGTATGGGGACCTGCTCAAGTATCATCTCTTGGTGGCTCTTGTTATTATGTTACTTTTATTGATCATGCAACCAGAAAAACCTGGATTTATTGTATTCGAAATAAATCTGATGTTTTCGATACTTTCAAGAAATGGAAAGCTTTGGTTGAAAATGAGACAAGGAAAAGGTTGAAGTGTCTCAGATCAGATAATGGAGGTGAATATTGTAGCAAAGAGTTTGATAGGCACTGTTCAGAGAATGGAATTCATAGAGAGAAGATAGTTCCAGGAACACCACAAGGAAATGGTGTGTCAGAAAGGATGAACAAGACAATCATGGAGCATGCAAGGTGCATGAGATTGCATGCAGGATTGCCTTTACAATCTTGGGCAGATGCTGTAGATACTATTGTTTATGTCATAAATAGAGGGCCTTCAAGTTCCTTGGATGGTGGTATTCCAGAGGAGGCATGGATAGGTAAAAAGGTAAACTACTCGTTTTTAAAGACTTTTGGTTGTGAAGCCTTTGTCCACATTAACAAAGAAAATAAAACAAATCTTGAGGCAAAATCAAAGAAATGTACCTTTATTGGATATGGTATTAATGATTTTGGTTATCACTTATATGATTATGAAAATCACAAAACCATTAGGAGCAGAGATGTAATATTGAATGAAAAGGTCTTGTATAAGAATCAGTTGCAGGAAAAGAAACAGGAAAAAGAAAACAAAGAATACACAGTGCTTGACGATATCACAAGAAAAGTGATGGTGCCTGAAAATCATAGTGATCAATAGCCAGAACAACAACCACAACAGCAACAAGCACTTCAAACACCTAAAAGTGGTGTTAGAAGATCTACCAGGATAAATAAACCCCCTGAATGATACTCTCCTTCATTATATTATGTATTGTTGACTGATTATGATGAACCAGAATGTTATGAAGAAGCAATGCAGGTAGAAACCAGGAAGAAGTGGGAGCAATCCATGAAAGAAGAGATGGACTCCTTAGCACATAACCAGACTTGGGACTTATTTAGGTTGCCTGTAGGTAAAACAACATTGCAGAATAAATGGGTTTATAGGCTAGAGGAAGAAGATGGAGGAAAACAGAGGTACAAAGCTAGACTTGTGGTGAAGGGGTTTGCATAGAAGAAAAGTATTGATTTTGATGAAATATTTCTCCTGTTGTTAAAATGACTTCAATCAGAACTATTTTAAGTGTAGTAGCAGTTGAAGATTTGCATCTTGAGAAATTAGATGTAAAGACAACCTTTCTCCATGGGGATTTGGAGGAAGAGATATATATGCAGCAGCCAAAAGGATATGAGGTAAAAGGGAAGGAGAAACTAGTGTGCAAGTTGAAGAAGAGCTTGTATGGCTTAAAACAGGCTCCGAGGCAGTGGTATCTAAAATTTGACAGGTTTATGTCTGAACAAGGTTATACTAGATGTCACTCTGATCATTGTGTTTATCTGAAAAAAACAAAATGATGGCAGCTATATTATATTGTTATTGTATGTAGATGACATGCTTTTTGCAGGGTCTAACATGCAAGAAATAAATTTGATAAAAAAAAATTGGCAAATTCATTTGCAATGAAGGATTTGGGAGCTACAAAACAGATCCTTGGTATGAGAATAACTAGAGACAGGAAAAATCATAAATTAACATTGTCTCAAATCGAGTACATGCAAAAGGTGTTGAAAAGATTTAATATGCACAATGCAAAACCAGTTAGTACACCTTTTGCTAGCCATTTAAAACTTACTAAGGAAATGTGCCCAAAAACCCCATAAGACATGGATTATATGTCTAAAGTTCGATATGCATCAGCAGTTGGAAGCTTAATGTATGCAATGGTTTTCACAAGGCCTGATATTGTGCATGTAGTGCAAGTTGTAAGCAGGTACATGAACAATGCAGGAAAGGAACATTGGATGGCAATGAAACGGATTCTCAAATATTTGAAAGGTACCACAAATCAAGCTTTATGTTTTGGTGGTTTAAACATTTCTCTACAGGGATATGTTGATGCAGATATGGTAGGTGAAAGAGATAACATGAGGAGCACTACAGGATATGTATTTACTGTAGGTGGAACAACTGTTAGTTGGGTTTCAAAAATCAAAAGTGTTGTTGCACTTTCAACAATAGAAGCAGAGTATGTTGCTACTACAGAGGCCAGTAAAGAAATGATTTGGTTACAAAGGTTTCTGGATGAATTGGGTAAGAAGCAGGAGTTGGGCAGGTTATACAGTGACAGCGAGAGTGCCATACATCTTGCAAAGAACTCTGCATTTCACTCCAAGACTAAACATATACAACTCAAGTACCATTTCATACGGTCAGCATTGGAAGATGGACAGTTGAAGCTGGAAAAGATACACACTAGCCATAATCCTGTAGATATGCTAACAAAAGTTGTAACCAGGGAGAAACTGAGAATCTACTGACTTTCAATTGGTCTTCAAGTATGATGAAGGAGATGAGAAACAGCTAGGTCCAAAGAGGAGTCATTGTCTAGCAAATGAAGCAGCGGTGGAGTTGCTATAATCAGTCTCCAAGTGGGAGATTGTTGGGTGTGGAGCCTAATTATCTTCTATATTCAAAGGTTTCAATTAGATGTATGTCCCAGGAAGGCTATACACTCCTCCACGCGGGGGGTGCAGGGGGATTTTCCCCCCCTGTGGGGGTCCAAAGGGGTAAATCCCCCTATCTAGGGGGTCTGAGGGCCAACGGTCCCCTGGCGGGGGTTCGGGGGCAGCGCCCCCGAAGCTAAAAATAGATGTAAAATTGCCTTGTAAAAGCCTAGTAATTTCTAGCCAAATTGGGCCGTTCATTAGGCGGATGATCTGACGGTAGAAGTTATGTTTAGTTTAGGGTTTTTTTGCTCTAGAAGGCAACCCCTCACTATATATGAGGGAATTGTATTATGTCTATGTAGATCTATATTCTAAGTGAGGAAGAGAGATGATCTATTGAGAGAGAAGAGGGTGTTACAGTGGATCTATTGTAGGTTGTATCTCTTCAGTTTGCTGGATAACATAATAAAAGAAGGACTAACTGTTTCTCTGTGGACATAGCCCAAACTAGGTGAACCACATATATCTGTGTCTCTCTTGTTTTATGCATTTTCTGTGTTTATATTTCTACAATACTTTATGTGTTCCATTGCTCCATAATATATAATTTTCTAACAAATCATTACACATATGGATGACTCTCATCTCATGCTTGTCAGTGCGAGTGGTAGTAAGCTCGCCACTTATTATGGAGATGACATGAAAATATGCTATAAGATGCTTACGCCCACGAAATATGAAAATGATGAATTCCACATTAGATGGACCAACCTCAACACATGTGACATTATCAAATCATGGTGTCGAGATCCCACTAAGTTTCAACATCACCCATCCGTAGTCTACCTGACTAAGATCCTTAGAGATGTATATCAGTATGATAGCCATGTGTTTTTAGTTGCATGGGCACATGAATGTTGCGGTGTTTGAGGAAAACTAGATATATATGCTCAATATGGTGGTAACCCATGGAAGAATCTTCAATTGAGCATATATATGGTCATTTGAGTTGCAGCGTCATGTGGGGTAGGAAAAAGCATCTTTGAGGGTAAACCAAGCCTCAAAATTCTACATGTATGCATTTCTTTTAGATGTAATATGTGCACAGTATGTGTTCCCTGGAATGTACTAGAATTGGACCCCTGAGGACAAGTTCCCAGTTTATTTCTACTACAGAGTGGTATCATAATCAAGCTTCAAAGGCGCATATGAAAATTTGGCTGAACACTTCTTTGCAGCTATCTTTCATATTATATTCAATATCAATCCTCCTTGCATGACTGATAAGGTGAAGGAGTCAATATGAGATACCACATATTGGTTTTCATCTCTCGAGGGTGCATACATTAGATATTTTCAATGTCAGATATCCCCTCATCTCATGTTGCAATATGTGACCAATAAGGGGGTCATGCAAGAATTAGAAAATTAGTTGGACAAGGGATTATCAAGAGTTCTCTATTTGAGGAAGAAATCCCCTTGGCCCACCTTCCTGTTGAGGATCGAATTAAATGTGTTGAGGTGCCACAAGCAGACAACAATATAAATACAAGAGTTGGACTGCTTACACTTCGCCACTAAATACTTTCATGGATATGATCTTGGGAGAGTGTGCAAGCAAGATTAATAAAGGATAAATTACAGTATGTGGTATTCAACAATGTCCAAAACATAGTAAGTTAATGAACTAATTCATTTCTTAGCTATGGTTTTTATTGAATTAGTGTTTTTATGCTTTAAATATTATTTCTTATTATGTGGACTAATCTGCAGGTAATCAAAAAGTCTTTCTCGTCCTTCTCGAGTCCACCTTTAGGATAGTACTACTACTTTTCTAACCGGAGGCTCATTTTCCTTTTAACAGTCATGGATTTTCCCTCATGCACCTTACATTGTGTGTATCACAAAGCTCACATACTTGATTCCCCAAAGAGGTGTTTTATTCTCTTATGCATAACCGTAACCAAGGCATATCTTTGAAACATTTCTAGTGGCCAGATTGTATGCCTAGATGGGACTACTACACCAAACTGTGTGAGGTCTAATTGGGACTTCACATCAGGAAGATCCCCTTAGAATTTTGGCAGCATCCAGAACCTTCAATACCCAATTAAAGGAATAAATGGAAAAGACATAAGATTGGAATCCATCATCAACCGAATTTGGGAGTAATTCTTCCACTTAGCATGCAAATTTGAATGGTTTCATATTAAACAAAAACACGATGAAATGGTGGACCCACACATTTGGTTATTACTTGAACAAGTGGTCTATTTGAGTGCTCTGCATGGATAATTGAACTTGATATTAACCTACTCCTAGTTTATTTTTTCTTATCCCCTTCTAAAATAAAAATCATGGATTTTGGGGAGATATGATCCACTCATAGCTCCCTCCGAAAATATGAGAAAACCATTGAAGAATTGTGATACGAACTTAAAGTGGTCTTAGTAAGATTGCTAGAAATAGAAAGATCTCTAGGAAAAGATATGGACATGGCTCTGATAATTTTAATAAACCTCAAGAAAAACATTAACTCTATAGAGAAAAGGGTTTGTAGCATCGATAATGTGATTGTAGTTGTGGTTCGTCAACATCAGGGAATAATTACTTAGAAAGACGACTTCTTCAATAGCTCCTCTAAATCAATTGTGATCATCCTAACAAATCAATTGGATGCTCATGGTTGTTTACCATCTTTTCCTCATCATTAATGTTTTATGTATATTAAATTATGTTTTTGGTTCTTAACATTTCCATAAGTTTAGTCTACAGAAAGAATTTTGGTTTTTGTGGCATTGGAAAAACATAGTTCCACCTATATGTTATCTTTTAATTTTATGTTGTGCAATTTATCCTCTATAGGAAGTTTTTGAATTTTTCGGTCAAAATATAAAGGAATCTTGCTATCTATGTATCTAAAGATAGAGAAATTCTCCTATAACATCAAAATTTTGTAATACTTTTATGAGTTTTGACCACATCGTTTTATTATTATTATTATTATTATTATTATTATTATTATTATTATTATTATTATTATTATTATATATATATATATATGGAGAGAGAGAGAGAGAGAGAGAGAGAGAGAGAGAGAGAGAGATATTGTATTTACATTTACATGTTTAAATTAATAGTTGTTGGATGTAATCTTAGTCCCTCAAGAAGAAGTTAGAAAAATGTATAATGAATAGTTAAACTTAATGTGACTAAGTATACACTTAATCAGTGTTATTTGTTAAAGCATAACTAGTAAAATAAGAAAAACTCATAGAATCTATAAACGAGGATTGAATAGTTTAACCTAAAAGTTAAAAGTGATTTAAATCTCTCTCTCTCTCACACACACACAAACACACACATATAATGAAAATAGTAAAATGTAAATAAATATATAATATATTACATACATTAATTTATATAATTTGTCAAAAATATTCTTCATAATATTATGAGTTTTAAAGGGAATAAAATTGAAACAAATTTTTTCATTACTCATGGGTTTTTCTATTTTATTTATCGACTTTAAATTTTCTAAATGAAAACCTTGCCATTTGACTAATAATTTTTCATAATTAAATTAAAATTCTTGAATCCCTATTCCAAAATAGGCATTCCCATCAATATAAGCTACGTAGACCCATCTTCACTTTGGATATATCAAGCTTTGAGAGGATAAAATATCTAAGATGTTAACCTCTTTTTTCAATGGAAAACTTGAGGAAAGGTTTGCACATTTAGAGATTTGATCCGACTCAGCCCTTGATAGGTCTAGAGTTAAGATGCATCCAGGCTATATATATATATATATATCTATATCTATCTATCTATATCTATCTATATATATATATATATATATATATATATATATATAATATATATATATATATATAGATATATATATATATATATATATATATATATATATATATATATATATATATATATATATATATATATATATATAGATATATATATCATTTTTTTAATTTAACGCAGTGAAAATGTTTACATAATATAACATTTCAACATCTCTTTCGTATTGGGAGGAGCACCTCTCAGCTCAAATAGTAGACACCAAAATACTTACTTCATGATGCATCTAATGTTGACAAGATTTGAAAGAAAATTCATACAAACTTAACTAATTTATAACTTTATTTTATATTATTATTCATTATTTAAAAATGATATATGAGTTATATATATATATATATATATATATATATATATATATATATATATATATATATATATATGAAGATCGTTAACCATGGAGATTCAATCTCACTTTACCATGGACACTTTTAACCTATAAATAAGCTTTGTTGCAATATCATGGTCTAATATCATAGTTTACTAATACCACATGCTCAAAAAGTCATAACCCATATTCATATGACATTTGTTTATTAATGAATTTAATTAAAATGGTAGAAAAGGGATGCTCCCTTTTGAGATAAATCTCAATCTTTGATCTATCACTAGTACTAGGAATATTCTACAATATCCCTTGGTGGTTAAATTCTTACCATCCACGAAATAATTATGAATAATTAAATTACAAATTTGAAATCCCTATTTCAAAATAGGCATAGTTAAATTATTATATCTATTGATGGATGCAATGTAGCCAAAAAAACATTTCACATGTTTGAGTTTCATGTAGCAATAAACAGTTGAAATAGTTTTCTTCATTAGTCATAGATTTTTTTTCTTACTTATTATATTTCAATGTATTCCATTTTAATTTTTACTTTTCTAATAATGTCACCATTTTATTTTGCTACAAGACAAGCCTAGATCCATATTAATGAGGGATTAAATCTCTTAAGGTGCGGACCTAAGTTTTGAGTGCAAAACTTGAGGAAAATTTTTCAACTCTACAGATTTGATCCCTCGCGACATTTGATAAATATGGAGTTAAGATGGATGGATTATTTTTTAATTAAGAGTGGGTCAACCTTGTCATTAATATAAATAGTTGGTTTCAAGGCCATAACCTATACATTGGTCTACATATTCAATGATTAAACTTCCTTTATATGTCCACACTATAGCTAGAGTATTATTATGGTTATTTTTTCCTACCATTCCAAAATTTAGAATTATGTCATTTCCTTACAAAAACTACCTAAGAAAATAAATAAATAAATAAATATACATATAACTGTGGGGATTCATCTAGGATTGGATGACCATTCTGAGTCAAGTGTTCCAAGCAGTTAGTTGCTTCAGTCCTTTTCTACTTTATTTTCCTACTGGGTGAAATTTCTTTTTTTAGTTGCTAACTAGTCTCAGCTTCATCCTTGATGAATTCAATCCTATTGTTGGAGCTCTATTTAATTTTAGACACTTTTTCTCCATAATTTCCAAATCAATGCAAATCTCAGTCTAGAACATCTCTACCTTACTATGTAGTAATTTGAATTTGGTGTTCATTAAGAGCTAATAAATCTCTCTCCCTTAGCTTCTACAAATCCTATATGGTTCGAATTCGCCAGCAGCCCTTGGAGTGACCCCAACAACTTGGATAGGAGTTGACCCAAATATGTCTAGTCCACCTCAGAAGCTGAAGTCCTAAGATCCATCATGGATGGGAGATGCCTTATCACTCTATGAATCTCAAAAGATGGCAATCATCATTGGTCATAGAGGGAGATGCTTATCAATATGACGAGTTGCGAGTAAGAAGAGTAAATGTGTGCCATATATATCATCTCCTACATTTGATCTACTATCATGAAGATTTGAAATTCCTTGTGTGCAAACCCATGTCTGAATCCTCACTAATTTTTTATTTTCATTTAAATGATAAACTAGAAGGATTGTTTTAGAATGCATTAATGAGCCCAAGATGCTAATCACTTGTGTGAGATGATTCCCTCCTTTAATTCTAAAAGTTTGAGACCTCCCTTGCCTACATGTTCTTTCCTCCTTTTACCAAGTATTGATCCAAAAAGCACAGGGCTTCAAGTTCCTTAGTGTTCATAGATAAAGAGTTATTTTTTGCCACCTAGCCCTCCTTACATGCATTGAAGTATTATCTAAAATTCACTTGATAGGAGAAGAGCTTACCTGATCGAATCACTTGTTGGTAATTTGAACCATGTTTTGACTATGTAAATCTTTAAAATTAAAATTTTCACACTTCATGTTATACAATTCAGGAAATGAGTGAGTTCAAGAATAATTATATTTGCTCATATATCAGAATTTGCAAAGAAATTCTTTGTATAATTAAGGGGATAGTTGAGTTGTGCAAACCTTTGCTTTCCACACCTCTCAAGTTACTATCATTGAGTTCTCAAACAAAAGGATTTTGGTAATCTTCTTTTCAATTGCTATTTCCAAACCCCTCCATTGAGCAAGATATTCTACTTGATTATTAATTACTACTCCCAGACCCCAAGCATATAGATACTCTATTTTATCGTTGTGTCAAAGAATAACACATCTCACTCCTACCACGCCTAAATGGTTTAATTATTAATAATAATAAATAATAATAATAATAATAATAATAATAATATTTTATTTTTATAATTTTATTTTTTTAAATTTCAGATTTTTTAATCTTTATCATGTAGGAAAATGTAACTACTTTTGGTCTTCAAATTATATAATGAACTATATAATTATATATATCTAGTTATATATAGTTATGTTTCATTATATAGTCTCTCTCTCTCTCTCTCTCTCTCTCTCACACACACACACACACATATAATAAAATTTAACAAAATAACAAAAAATTCTCCTTTTTGATTTATAACTTTAAAGATAATATTTAATTTTAGTTATTTTTAAAACTAATCATACTATATTTATTATTAAAAAAATTTAAAATATAAATTAATTTGAATTTAAAATAATAAAATAAAATAAAATTTCTTATTTGGTAAATAGAGGTTATAGTTTATGTTGTTTTATGTTTTGTAGTTTCTTTGGCATATCTTTTATTAAATTTGTTAGAAATTTAAAATGCGTTTTAAATAACAAAAATAAAATATTTTGAAAATTTATTTCACTAAATTCCTATGAAAAAACTTCACAACATAGAATAATTATAAAATAAAGTTTTTACCATTAAAAATTAGAAAAAAATAATAATAAACATCCTACCATTGCAACTATTGAAAACTTATTCTTGATGAAATGAAATGAAAATTTAAAACTTAAATTATATAGTTTTTTGGGGTTTTCTATGTTGCTTTTTTTATTTTCAAAGGCTTTCTTGGTGGTTTCCGTGGTATTTTTTGTGGCTTTCATGGTGGGTTTTCATTTCAAATCAAATTTCTTTGTTATAATAAAAAATAATTCAAACAGAGAAAAATGATAAGAAACCTACCTTGGTGATCTAGATTTAAATAGGAACGCAACAAATTACAGATGTAACCATAAATACAGAGTGCAACAAAAATGATACTTCATTTCATTAATGTAAAATACTAAAATATGCTTACAAACAGAAATGGTAATAAACCAACTAGGGCGATGGTGGCTTATGTCTAAGAAGAGATGTGGCAATTACATGCCTCTGAATTGTGCTATAATGAGGTTCAAAGGCCTATTTAGTTGAGAAACAATGGAAAACCATAAACATCCAAAAACCTAACCGTAGGAGATGAAGCGCCAAACTACGGGCCTCGTTTTGGGTAAATTGGTACATCAACTACTCGAGGTCAAAACTTTGGCATATGATCTCCGTTTGACACACACAATACCTCATTAGAAAGATAGATCCAAGGAAGAAAACTTTGGGAGGAACAACATCAGTCCATGGGCCCATGTTGCTCCCATTTTTCCCAAAAAACATCGTTTAGGGCCTCAAAACGACTCTGGAAGTTCCAGACCTGAAACAATGCCAAAAATAGTAAATTGTGCTACAATTAAGGAAAATGAAAAAATGAAAGAGACAGTTGTAAGGGTCCAAGTGGAATAGGTGGGTGGCCACCAACATCCACCTAGAGCATTCCTCCCCCCTTAGGAAGTAATGTTCCCCATTGCGTTGAGTTCCTCCATGAGATGAGGAAACTTCTGCTGAACTTGGTCCTTAGTGAGTTGTTCTACAGTCTCTGATGTGTCCAGTAATGGTGGGAAGCATACATTGAACACTCGAAGAAATTGAAGGAATGGCAGAATGATGTGCTCTAAAGCATTGTTTCCCACAACCTTGGTAATGGTGTAAGGACCATATCAGAGCGGTCTGAGCTTCTGATGAGCTCTTGTAAAGTATTCTTTCTACAGATGCAACCAGACTTTGTCACCCACTTGAAAATTGTGTGGTACCTGATGTTGATCATGTCACTGCGTGTACTTATCATTTTCCATAATGGAGTGGCGATATATCGACCCGTTGGTTAAAGGTGCTCTAGGAGTCAAACCAAATGAATGCTTGACCTGACAGTGCAACGGTACCCCTGTCGGTGAGGAGAAGATGTTCTTGTATTCTTTCATGACCGTATCCATCTGCTATTGCTGCTCCGTGGAGGAACCCTTCGCGGGGGTCATGGATGTGGCGTAAATCTTCCCCTTACTTTGCAGGTCAACCAGATAGAAAATAAATTTCCTGGTCTGGGAAATGATCTTACTGCCTTTCTTAATAGAGATTAAAGAAGTGGATGTAGGTGGGGCTACCTCCGGTATGCTATATAATGTATTCCAAAAAGAAATAATAATAGTAAGAGGCCTTGACTCATACATAGCATGCTGCTTCCACAAGTATGGTTGGCCTAATAATACATCACAAACATCAAGCGATGTAATATCACACAATACCTCATCTGTGAAGGGCTTGATTCTGTAGGGAAGGTGACACTGCTAGCGGATTTGGAGATCTCATCCTTCTTGAAGCCCCCCGTTCTTGTACGGTTGCGGGTGTGGTATGGTTGGTAGTCCCAGGCACTTCATGACATATGATGAAATGAGGTTCTTTTGGTTTCCACTGTCGACAATGAATTGTAACGGCAAACCCTTCACCCACATTTGTGAGTGGAAAATACGCTCCCCCTCCTCTGGATCTTCAGGCTCATTCTTCTGGACCTTGGTGGTGGCAACAGTGGCGTTGGGCTCCGTATCAATTATTTGCTTCCCTTTGTCATTCCCCTTGTCAGGTTTTGACTCAGGGTTGGAACATGCATCTAATTCTGAAGCCTTCAACTTGGGCATGAGCGAGTGCTTGGTCCAACACTCACTTGTGTTGTGAGTGGAGCTCTTATGGAACTCACACCACTTTCCTATGTCCTTCTTTGACTTCGTGGTGTTGTTCTTTTCTTGCAGCTTCGACGAGTTGTCTTGGCTCACACTGTCTTGGCTTTGTCATTGGTTCTACGGTTTGGGGAAGCCTTTTTCTTGCTTTGAATTCACGGATCCAAAGTCTCACTTATTCTGTTTAAACTTCTACTCGATCTTGACAGTGTATCAGTATTTGAGTACCAAATGCAACTCAGAATCCTGAATACCCAACTTTGTGTGAAGTGTATGAAATATATTGGTGAACTCTGGCACGTTTTGGTCCCTTTCCTGCCGCAGCGTGGTCCACTTTATGTATTTATCCTCATAACTTTTCATAGGGTAGTACTGCTCTTTAATGGCATCCTGAAACGAATTCCAAGTGGGTGCAGCTGAAAATAGTGATTTCTTACTTTCATCCTTCTGCTCACAGTAGGTTTCACACCAATCCTTCACATGGGGGACTACTTTAAGAAGGGCGAAAGTAATATTTTCCTGGCTGGAAAAATCATGAACAGAAAAATACCCTTCTAGCAGAACCATTTATCTTTGACATCTACATCTATCTGATCCTCAAATATGGGAATGTCAAAGTTAACTTGTACCTTAAAGGGTGTGTCATTTCCAAAGTAGCAGTTGGAAGCAGATGTGTCGTCCCTGGGTAGTCGCTGAAGGATCTGGGCAAAGTTTTCCATCATCGCGTTCCTTTGTCGCTTGAGGGCTTCTTCTAACAAGATTTTGATAGGATCTCCTTCCCCCTCATCTTTATTTTCATCCGCCGTGGGAGGTCATCGAGATTTGTGAGGTTGGTCTTGCAAAGGTTCGACTAGTTCAAGCCCTAACTCCTTATATCCAGACCTCGTTGGCAACATGTAAAGAAAAATAGAGAAAGAGAAGACCACTCTAATACCACTAATCCATATTTAAATAGGAACGCAACAAATTACAGATGTAACCATAAATACAGAGATGAAGTAGAAATAATACTTCATTTCATTAATGTAAAATACTAAAATATGCTTATAAACAGAAATGGAAATAAACCAGCTAGGGCAATGGTAGCTTATCTCTAAGAAGAGATGTCGTGGCTACATGCCCCTGAACTGTGTTACAATGAGGCTCGAAGGCCTATTTATTGTTGAGAAACAATGGAAAACCCTAAACATCCAAAAACCTAACCCTAGGTGATGAAGCACCAAACTATGGGCCTTGTTTTGGGTGAATTGGTACAATCTCTATTTGACACACACAACACCTCATTAGAAAGATCTATCCGAGGACTAAAACTTTGGGATGAGCAACATCAGTCCATTTGTTAAACACATACATGGAAAACACAAAGTGTAAATGATAAACATGCATGTGTATCTATTATTGACATTGATATACATTTATAGTACATTCGTGTGACTGTTGGCTTCCACATCCCAAGGTCTCTTGGACTCTCATGGTTGTTCACATTCTACACCAACCCATAGAGGATTAGGTGTCCAAAATTCCTCCCCTTAATCCGAAGGGGTATGTATGAGTCCAAAAAGAGAGATGTAATACAAAATGTGCAAAAAATGCATGGCAGCACTAGGCTAAATGTGCTCTCTCAAATGTTGGTATAAGGGAGGTGGTTTAACGATGACCACCAACAATGGAACACTTAGTGCAGTTCCCAAAACTCTTCCAAGTCTGGAATGAAGCTCAGGTCTTCTGCATGCTCATGATGTTTTGAAGAGGGAAACCTTCAACCATGAAAGGGAGGTCTCACTGCGCATAAAAGGGAGAACCTCAACCTGAAAAGGGAGGTCTCAACCTGTGACGATTTTAAGAATGACTAGTTTTATGATAGTGCTTACATGGATGAAGATCAAAGAAGTGATCTTTCACATGGCCAACTCGGTCATAGTGTTGGCATTTCACAATCTGTTGTTGTTGCCGTGGAAGAGGAGCATAATCTAGAACAACTAAAGGTGAACTGTCATGAAGAAATCCAACACTTTTAAATTGGATTGGCTTGGAGTAGTCTAGATTATGAAAGGAAACATCCTTATCATATCCAAGACCTATTATGTGCTTGTTGTGGACAAGCTCTTCCCAAGGTCTAATGATGGGCTTGGGAAGTGCAAACTAAACTTCTTCTTCTGCATGCGATTCTGCTCCTTCATTAGGTACTCGATCTACATTATTAAGTTGTTGTTGATGGAATTTTGTCTCAATGTTACTGATTCGACCACTTGCTAGCTACTGATGGATGTCATGATGCTTATGTTGTTGTAACTCATCTGGTTGAAGCTGAGATTCAGGCTGCAAAAAACAATCTTCTCTTGTGTATGTTGCAAGCAAGTTTGAATGTAAAAAAGAGTTTCCTTGCTGATGGTTATTGTGCTTTTAGTAGTTGACATAATTAGAGTTCTTAATATCTCTAATAAAGTGCCAATTTGAGTCATTTTTAAACTTCAATAGGTCAGATCAATTCATCAACAATAATCTACAATAAATAAAACGCAGTTCGTAACCTTTAATGTTTCAAACCAACACAGAGAGAAATGCCAAATTTTTACAATACTAATGCATAGAATACACCTGGTAATTTATCCCAATGGACAAAGATTGAATGGGCTGATCTGGGACTATTTGAACTCAACTTGGCACTCCAAACAAGCTGCTACAGGTGTAAGAAATCAACTCGATCTCTGATGTATAGGTGGTTGCATGTATACAAAAAATGATCCAAGAGGCACACACAAGTCTGAACTGTAGGAGAACACAAGTGATAATATTTCTTAGTGTCACTACCCTCCTAGATTCATTTGGTAAATCGTTGCTCTTAGTGCATACCTCTGCTTGCGAGTGCACCCTTCTTCAAATTGACTGCTCTAAAGAAAATGATCAAAGCCTAGAAGCTTCTGAAATGGGAAGTATGGATATTATAAGGAACTTTTGCTTGGGCCAAAAGACATTCCTATTCCTCAGTTTCAACATTAGGACGATCTTTGAGTGCTGACTCAATTGAAGGCCACTCTATTCTTCATACAAATTACTCCATAAAAAATATGTTGAATATTCACTACAGTAACCTCTTTTTCTCTGGTTAAATGGAAGACCAGGTTGCTCATCCGTTGGCTATAGAGAAACTTTGGATTGGGGCCATTTCTAGTGGAGAAGAATGCACCACACCTTCGCTTAAACAATTTTTCTTGGAATAAAGTGGCAAATATTTTATTCTTGGACTTCTCTTACACAAATAGATGCTCGGATTTGAATGAACTAGGAAACATAATTATAGCTGAGGATTCATACACTTTCCTGTTAAATTGGTTCAAAAGGTTTCCACAGTACAAATCTCGTGATTTTGACATAGCTGGAGAAAGATATGTAGGAAATTATGTGCCACAAATTTCAGAGGTCATATTCGATCGTAACAACCAAGGACATCCATCAATGCATTTCCCATCATGAAGCCTTTATGATTTCTCACCTGAATGGTATGACAGATTATGCATGGAGTCATGCAGTTATTTCAAATGTAGATTATCACAGTTTCAAGGACTCAGTTTGTACATGCTTGTTTGTGTGTACCGGCTCGATAAAACTACATCACGCCTTGTGGAATTTGACAAATCCCCTTACTCAAGACCTTAAAGCTTCAAAAAATTTTAATTCAACAATCTTGCATCTCCCAAAAAAATTTAAAACAAGCTTTTCAATCCCGAGTCTTTAAACTTCAATCTTCAAATTTCATACTCAAACTTTCAATCTTGAAGCGTCTTTCACCAAGTAAATCTCAACTGACAGTAAACTTCAAACAAAATCCACTCAACGCAAGAAATTCAATCTTTCTTTCACCAATAGCCCTCATTCTCTTAGCTCAAAAAGCTTAACCAAGCTTAACCGAATATTTTAACTTCAATCTCCCACCGATCTTTAGCCATGACTCTCAAGCTTCCCCAATCCTAAAGCTTCAAAGTTCAAGTAGCCTTATATTTCAAACCGAACTTCAATTTTAAAACTCACTCTCAATCTTTATGCTTACACTTGAACTTAGGACTTCAAACAATTCCGAGCCAGTGTTTCATACTTCAAACAACTCAACTTCAGACTCAAACCTGAGACTTCCAATCAGTTCAGTTCTAAATTGTACCTGTCATGGTTTGGACCTCGAATCAGCTCCCTTAGAGATTCGAACTTCATCTTCGAGCAAATTCCAACCTCGTGGCACCTAGCTTTAAAGGCATTAAAAGAATAGTTCAAAATCGCCTCAAAAGACACAAACGACCTCAAATTTAACAGCTGCGATGTTGAAAGAGTGTATGTATGGTGCGACTATTCGCATTCAGAGCGAAGGGTGCGACTGTTGGCACCCACAGTAAGGTGGAAGTGAGTATATACCACTGAGGGGTGTGAGGGAGAAAATTTCTAATAGAAAACAGATTAATGGAGCATTATGGACAGACCCACAGTGAGTAATAAAATGCTTGAGTTATGGCAAGTAACAAAAATGGAAGAATTGACATTAGAGATGCCACAAAATCAATATGAAACTACCACAGAAATATTGCAACTAGAATTTAGTTGGGAAAACATTTATGAGATGCAGAATTGATGGCAGAATTGACCTGCACAGAAAGGCCATAAAACAAGTGGCTCAAATATGAGCAGGGCAGGATATCACCCACTCTGATACCATGTTAAACACATACATGGAAAACACAAATTGGGATACGTGGGCAGTCACCAACATCCACCTGGATCACTTGTCTTACCAATATTGGTTGGCTTGATCTTTAGGGAGATTTGTGGGGTTTTTGCACCATCCCCCAAATGCTCAGTTGAACTCCAAACCCTCGGTTGAGAATTTATTTGCCACAGTCTACAGAAATAGTTTGGAAAATGGAAACCATAGATTTTAATGCCAAATGGAGGCTCGATTGAACTCATGCATTAACTCGGGTTACACAGGAGCTCAATCAAGATTTTGTTTGAATGCTCGATCGAACTCTGTCTAAACCCTTAAGTATTTCTATCAACTTCTTAAAAATTGCTAAATAGACCGCTTAAATGGCTTGATCAAACTCCCTATTTTCACCAAACGCTCCATCGCTTTGCAAAAATGTGTAACCCATATCCATGTATAGACCCTAGAGAATAGTACTATAGAAAAATATTTTAGAGGAACCGAGAAAAAATAAAAAAATGCGTTGATTCACCTATAAAAGAAAAATTAGGATCAACTATCTAGAAACCATTCCAACCAACCCTTCCCATCATCAAGGCTACATTATCATGGATCTTAGCTAATGAAAAACATGTTAGTTTATGGACAAATAGCATTAGAGGCCATCCTCTGATACAAGAGAAACCTTAAATCTTAACTCCTTTAATCAAATGGTTAGGTAGTATTGACAAAAAGACTCTTAAAGACATCTATCTCTGGTATACAAATGGTATATCGATCAAATGGAAGCTTGGTCATTACCCAGGTTAGTTATCTCCCATGTTCTTTATCTTTGAATCAATTTTTTGGGATGTGAACCTGAACCAATTCATAAGCAAGATGAGATGTTGGGAAAGAAGAGACTACACTATTATTAAACAAGGATATGTATGGCAATTTGATAAAGAAAACATTCTTGTAAGGCATGTGATTTGGAAAAAACTTTGGGCCAACAATGTTTCTTCAAAAATTAACATTTTTAGTTGGACATATACAGAGGGGAAGACCTTAACAATTGACATACTGGCAAGAATAGGGATCCTTGAGAAGTCTAGATGTGAGCATTCCCTAGCCTTTGAGTAAATAAAAAAAAGATAATCCAGATTTATGCAGGAATGAAATCAAAAAAAGATTCAAACATAAACACATAACTACAACAAGAAATGAATTTCAATTCATTAATAACAAAATAATGAAATTGTTTACATCCATAATGGAAATAAACTATCTTGGGTGATGGTAGCTTATCTTTGAGAAGAGATGTGACGGATACATGCCTCTGAAACTGTATGACCATGAGGCTGCAAGGTCTTATTATTATTGAAAAATAAGGGAAAACCCTAAACATCCAAAATCCTAACCCTAGGAGATGAAGCACCAAAAGTTTGTGTGCCCTGTTGGGGTTAGTTAGTACATCAACTTCCCCAGGTCATAACTTTGGCATATGATCTTCATTTGATGCATATGATATCTTGTTAGAAATATATATATGCGGTCCACAACTTTCAACTATGAAACCCCACCTCATCCTTTTGGTTTGCCCGTTTTCCAAAAAAAATGTCATTAAGGGCCTCAAAATGGTTTTGAAGTTTAGGACCTAAAAAACAGCCAAAAATAGTAAATTGTGCTACAATTAAGGAAACTGAAAGAGACAGTGTTGGGGATCCAAGTGCAATAGGTGGATGGCCACCAATATCCACCTAGATTAAAACACCTCTTCCTCAAATTCCCTTATGCCGAATAGGTATGGATTTTCTTTTCTAAAGATATTGATCCCCACATCAATTCTCCATTCACATGAACAAATCTATTTGCAAATTGGTATAAACACTATGGTGGTTCCTTTCACTCCAAGCCAAAATTCAAAATGGTTTGGATGGTTACCATGAAATTTATACTATGGAAGATAGGTTCGGCTGAAAACAAAATGATATTCAAGAAATTCATCCTTCTTCCTAAATATTTTACCAAAGGGACTTAATCTCCTCCCCACAAATTCTTTTACCATAATTTCTCATGCCAACCAGATTCCCAATTATATGAATCAAAGAAGGCATGGTGGTCTACTTCCATCGATTTGGACAATTCTAAAGAGAAAAAAATTTGAAAATTTCCATACACTTATGCTTGCAACTTCAATTAGACTCAAAGGAGTTCTCTAAATGGTGGACAATGCAAGGATCCTATGTTTTATTCTTTAATGAAGACTCGAAAGGAAATCCAAGGGATGTAGGCAGGGGCGGGCGCGAGGGGGGGGTGAGGGAGTTATTTTTTCATTGTAAGAGTAAATGAAGGAAGGCTCGCTTGTAAATTCAGGATGAAAACCAACCACTTGGCAGAAGAATATGCTCTTCTTAAAGGCATTTCCCTATGAAAACCTGTATAACCAAACTCATTAATCATGTTCAGCAATTCTTTGGTGTTAATAAAATACTCGGTTGAAGGAATAAAAGCAAAAAACATAGGTTTGGAACCCACAATCAACCAAATTTTGGAGTAAGTCTTCCACTTCGCATGCAAAGTCGAGTGGTTTCATATTAAATAGAAACACGATCAAATGGTGGATCCCTAGACTTTTGAACCAAGCATTTGGTTATTACTTTAACTAATGGTTTATCTGAGTGCTCTGCATGGATCATTGAACTTGATATTAGCCTACTGCTAGTTTATCTTGTCTTCTCCCCTACTACAATAATAATCATGGATTTTGTGGAGTTATGACCAACTCATATCTCCCTCCGAAAATACTAAACAACCATTGAAGGGTTGTGATTCAAACTAAAAGTGGTCCTAGGAATATTGGTATCAATAGAGAACTCTCTAGGAAAGGATATGGACATGGCTTTAAGAATTTTAATAAAACTCAAGCAAGAGATTAACTCTCTGGAGCAAAGGGTTTGTAGCATTGATAACCCAATTGCAGTTGTGGTTCCTCAACATCAGGAAATAATGAATTAGAAAGATGACTTCTTGAATAGATCCTCTACATCAATTGTGGTCATCCTAATGGATCAATTTGATGCTCATGATTCTTTACCATCTTGTCCCCCCTCATTGATGTTTTATCTATATTAAATTATACTTTTGGTTCATATCATATCCGTAAGTTTAGTCTAAGGAAGAATTTTGGTTTTTGGGCCATTGGAAAAACATAGTTCCACCCATGCAGACCTTTCTTTCCTTCTCTCCATGTTATGTGTTATCTATTTCTTTTATAGTGTGCAATTTATCCTCTATAGGAAATTTTTTATGTTTGGACTCAAAATACAAAGGAATCTTGATATCTATGTATCTAACAATAGAGAGATTCTCCTATAACATCAAAATTTTGTAACACTTATATGAGCTTTGAACATATATATATATAGAGAGAGAGAGAGAGAGAGAGAGAGAGAGAGAGAGAGAGAGAGAGATTTTATTTACATTTACATGAGTAAATTAACAGGTGTTGCATGTCATCTTAGTCCCTCAAGAAGAAGTTAGAAAAATACGCAATGAATATTTAAACTAAATATGAGTAAGTATATAAGTAATTGGTGTTATTTGTTTTTTTTTTTTTCTGAATAAGACTAATTCTATTAAGAAAAGAAAAGTATAGTACAATCAAGCTTGCAAGCAAGCGAAGCAGAAAAGCAAGGGAGCCATCGGTGAAAGGCTAACCACCTCGCGCTAAGAGACATTCCATGAAAGGACTAAGTAGACAAAGGAGAACAAAAAGAAAGAACTCGGCTCAGAGAACTACCCCGAGGAGTCATTTCCAGCCACACGACATTTTTTGCCTTTTTTCTTGTTTACTTTGACCCACCCAGTGGAGTTTGGCTGAGCCAAGACAATCTGAAGACTATTCTGCATTGGCGGCAGAATCTCCTTGTCAGAATCTGAGGAAGAAGACAAATGAGTACGTTTTTGAGAAAGCTGTGGGTCAGAGGATGCTGCTGGAGCACCCGAGGGAGTGTCCATCGGAATCACATCATTCTTCACATCTGCTACTGTAGCCTCATCATTCTACAAAACATCTTCAGTTTCCTCCTCCCCCGAGCTAGAGAAATCTAGATTGTACATTGAACGGGGAGGCTCACAAGGATTCCAGCGCTTGGATTTGGGTTTGCGATTTAGATTCTTCTTTTTTTGGAGGAACTGAGAACATGTATTTTGGTGGTGCCCCGTTTGATGGCAGTGGCGGCATCTGAAGGCTGTGTTCTCGTAATCTAAGGTTTGAGTCCAATGGAAATCTCCAATCTTGAGATTAATCTGATCCGGTAGTCCTTTACTGATGTCTATTTCTGCACAAAGTCTGCCGTAGGTGTAAAGACCATTTTCCTTTCTTGAGCTGTCTATAGCCAGGTACCGTCCCAAAGATTCTGCAATGGCTATGAAAACAGATGCATGCCATAGATGAGCTGGAAGATTCGGGAGCCTGACCCAAATGGGAAGCTTGGTGATGACTGCTGTAGAAGGGTCAAAATCTGGAAACCAGGGGGTGAGAAAGAGCCCAGCCGCACCCCAGAACCAAGGGCCTTCCATTAAGGCCTTCTGGTAATCTTCATTTGAGTCAAAAACCACAATGAAGAATCCTTTTGAACATAAGTAAATCTTGCTTTTTTTGGTCCAAGTGGAGTGTATCCATTGGTAAAGATCTGCTGTGCGTGGCCAAAGCCCATTAAATCTGCATATGAGTGCCGATTCTTCGAAAATCTGTAAACGATTTTCAATCTCAGGATGAGTGAAATTGAGGGAGGGAATTTCCTCTGATTTATCTACCAAAAAAGGCTTTGGAGCCCCGTTTGGATGGGCTGTTTTCGAAGAAGACTGAGGTTGGGCAGCGTCTTTGCTAGCTGCATCTTTGTAAGAGAAAAAAGGGGCAGAGGAGGTCTGCCCAAAAGAACCACCTCTTAAACGAAAAGAAGCCTCGATGGAGGCGTCCTTATGAATGTTGTAGAAAGAGAGAGGTTGGGTATTCAATAGTTGCTTACCCTTATATAACAATCTGATGAGGGAGGAGGGGATCCCCAGCTGGCATTCCAGTTTTTGCAGTAGATCCTGGACTAGATTTGTTGCTCGAACCCAATGCATCCTTGTCTTTCCCAGTAGCTTGACTTGGATTTGAAATTCCTGAGATTCTTCCAACAGATCTGGCTGAATCAAAAGAGGAATCTCTGCAAACAAGTCTGGCGAGAGTGAGGAGCAGATTCGCTGCTTGCTTCTGGCCAGAAGTGCCTTGTCCATACAGTCCTTCTGCGCATGTCCTGTATTCATGGTAGTTGAGTCTTGGGAGTTAAGCCGGAGACTTAATACCTTTCCAGCGCATTCCGTTTGAGCTGAAACAGAGAACAGGCCCCTGTTTGGGATAAAATCTCGAAGGGGCGTTTTGTCAAACATATGCCCCGCATCCTCCTCAAATTTGGCGACCTTTGCAACGACATGCTTAAATGCTTCCTCTCTGGTCGTCTCGTTCACATTAGACCACCAATCGACGCAGGCTTTCTTCCTCCAGAACACATTTGAAGCAAACCCTGCCAAATCTCTTCCATTTTTGTGCACTTCATGGCTATTCGCCGTAGAATTCATCCTGGAACTCCGTTTCTTGCTGTGAGAATGAAGCCACGAGAGCCTCAACGAGAGCTCCAGCTTGTTGGCTACGAAAGCAGCGACGCTGTAATAACCCTTGGCCTTCAGCCATGGAAGCTCCTCCCACTTGCAAGCTGACGGAGGAGACTTCGCACTTTTCAGAAAATCACAGTTAGAAATCGCGTCCATGTCTGCGAGAAAACTGTCACACTTGGAATTTCTGTAACCAATGTTACTAGACAGCGCCTGGCCATCTCTTACAGCGCCGACGACAGACGGATTTTGAACGGCGGCCATGGTTGTCGAAACCCTCGTTTTAATTGGTGTTATTTGTTAAAGGATAACTAGAAAAATAAATAAAAAATGGCATGTACTCATAGAATTTGTAAAGGAGGATTGAAGAGTTTAACCTAAAAGTAAAAAGAGATTTAAATATCTCATACAGACACGGAGATATATAATGCAACTAGTTAAATGTAAAATAAATTTATATCATATACTTGTCAATAATAAGCATATATAATATTATTATATTTATATTATATACATTAATGTATATAATATTGTCAAAAATATTTTTCATAATATTACAAGTTTTAAGGGGAAAAAACAACTCAGACAATTTTTCTTGTTAGCCATGGGTTTTTTTGTTTCTTTTTATTGACTTTTAATTTTCAAAATTAAATCCTTACCATCTATCCAATAATTTTCTATGAATAAATTAAAATTCTTGAAGTCCTATTCCAAAATTGGCATTCCTACCAATATAATCAACCTAGATCCATCTTAACTTTGGATCTATCAAGCTTCGAGAGGATTAAATATATAAGATGAAAACATCTTTTTTGAAGGGAAAACTTGAGGAAAGGTTTGCACATCTAGAGATTTGATCTCTCTCACGCTTGATAGGTTCAAATTTAAGATGCATCCCAGCTATATATATATATATATATGTATATGTATATGTATATGTATATGTATATATGTATATATATATATATATATATATATATATATATATATATAGCCCCGAGGGATAGCTCAAATGGTCGAGTTCCCGTTGATAGTACTCTCCCGGTTTGGGAGGTCACGGGGTCAAATCTCCTCGACGCCCTCGGGGTCAGGCCTGATGGCCGTGCAGCTTTACGTGGACGTAGCGGCCCACCTCCGGTGCCCCGTGAACCACATCGAAAAAAAAAAAAAAAAATATATATATATATATATATATACATATTTGTTTTATTTGACTTAGACAAAATGTTTACATAATAGAACATTACAACATCTCTTTCATATTGGGAGGAGCATCTCTCAGCTCCAATAGCAAGCATTAACACACTTACCTCATGATACATCTCACATTAACAAGATTTCAAAGAAAAATCATAAAAATTAACTAATTTATAACTTTATTCTATATTATTATTCATTATTCATTATTAAAGTCATATCCCATATTCATATGACATTTTTTTATTAATGAATTAATTAAAATGGTAGAAAAGGGATTAACCCTTTTGAGATAAATCTCAATTTTTGATCTATCACTACTACTAAGAATATTCTACAATATCCCTTGGTGGTTAAATCCTTACCGTCCACCTCGTAATCATGAATAATTAAATTAAAACTTTGAAATCCCTATTTCAAAATAAACATAGCTTAATTATTATATGCATTAATGGATACAATGTAGCCAAAAAAACATTTCACATGTTTAAGAATTTCATATAGCAATAAACAATTGAAATAATTGTTTATGTTAGCCATTGATTTTTTTCTTACTTATTATATTTCAATGTATTTCCTTTTATTTTTGACATTTCTAGTAATGTTGAAATTTTCATTTGCTACAAGAGAAACCTATATATGTCTTAATGAGGGCCCAAATATCTCAAGGTGCAAACCTACTTTTGAGTGAAAAACTTGAGGAAAGGTTTGCATGTCTAGAGACTTGATCCTTCTCGACACTTGATAAATATGGAGTTAAGATGGATGGATTAAGTTTTACTTTTTTTAAGAGCAGGTCAACATTTTCATTAATATAAAGAGTTGGTTTCAGGGCCACAACTTGTACATTGGTCTACATATTCAATGATTAAACTTCCTTCAGATGTCCACACTATAGTTAGCCTATTATTGTGGCTATTTTTGCCTAGCATTCCCAAACGAAGCCTGTTATATGCCTTACGAAAACAACATAATAGAACTATATATACATAGCATTTAAAGGATTCTAACTGTGGGGATTTATTTGGCATTGGAAGACCATTCTGAGACAAGTGTTCCAAGCCCCGCTTGAGTACTTTTCTGCTTTATTTTCCTATTGGGTGACTTTGCTTTTTTTTTTGTTTGCTCTTAGTTGGTCCCACTTCATCCTTTGATTTTAGACACTTTGTTTTCCATAGTTTTCAAATCAACCCAAATCTCAGTCTTGAACATCTCTACTTTACTCTATAGTAGTTCGAATTTGGTGTTCATTAGGAGTTGATAAGTCTCCCTCTCCTTATCTTCTACAAATCCTCTATGGTTCAAGTTTGCTAGCAACCCTTGGAGTGACTCCAACAACTTGGATAAGAGCTTACCCAAATATGACTAGTCCACCTCACAAGATGAAGTCCTAGGCTCCGTCATGGATGGGAGATGCCTTCCCACTCTACGAATCTCAAAAGATGGCAGTCATCATTAGTAATAAAAAGAAATGTTCATCAATATGATGAGCTGGGTCGAAGAAGAGTAAATGTGTACAAAATGAGTGGGTGCAAAATTATATTTTTAGTATATTACAAAAATAAAAATTTGTTTATTTAATATTTTAGACAAATATTTGTAATCAAAACATAATTAATGCAAATTCAACAATAAATAAATTTAACTAACAAACTTCAGAAATATTCGTTCCCTTATTGTAACCCATTTGTGAACTCTTCTTCCCCTTATATTAATATTGATATAAGAATATGAAAATATGATACTATTATTGAAGTGGAAACCAAACTTACACACGTCGGTCTTAAGACAAGGGTACCGGGTGAACAAGTTGTCGGCATTACTAAGCCCTAACGCATGTCATATAAAAGGAGCAAATCAGTGGCCTTGACGGGAGGGTGCGGGAGACTTACGAAGACAGATAGGATTCATGTACACGAACAACTTGTCGTGGCTCAGCTCTTTTTGGTTAAAAGAAGGAGACATCTCATCTGTAAAAGTGAAAGGATTGCCTGCAATGGACGGGTTTTACGCTGCCATTGGAAAGCGAGCACGCAGGGAAAATGAGGTTCCAGAGAACAATGATGGAAATAAGAGGCTGAACTCTGGCACCGGTAGAGAGCGAGCTTTGCCTGGCGCTGACAGTCCTGTGTATCGCATATTATGTCCTGTTAATGTGGTAGGAAGTGTTATAGGAAAGGCGGGTAAAGTTATAAAATCTCTGAGGCAGCAGACGCGTTCGAACATCAAAGTTACAGATACTGTTCCAGGCGTTGATGAGCGCGTCATAGTAATCTTCAGCTCCCCGTCAACCAACCACAAGGAGCAAGATGGCGAGGATTGCAATGAGAAGGAAGTTGAACCTGTGTGTCCTGCTCAGGATGCTCTTCTTAGAGTGCACTCTCTTATTGTCCAACAATCTTCTGGCACTGATAATGACGTCGACAGAGAGAGACAACACATTGCTCGGTTGCTGGCTGCTAATAGCCAGATTGGAGGTTTAATTGGAAAAGGTGGAAATAACATTCAAAAGTTGAGAAGCGAATCGGGGGCACAAATTCAGATACGCCCAAAAGATGAGTTGCCAGGCTTTGCTTTTAGTTTTGGTGAAGTTGTTGTCATATCTGGAGATGCAAACACTGTCAAGAAAGCACTGTATGCAGTTTCAGCTTTTCTGTATAAACACCCACCTAAAGAACAAATTCCTTGGAGTGATATTTTATCTGCAACGAACCCAAAGTCACTCGTTCCTTCTGGTGTGCCTGCATTATTTACTCCGCCAAATTATGTTCCGCAACGAGATTCTCTGTTTGCTCATCACAGTTCAGGTGCTCCAAGAGTAAATGGTACTTATGGCTCCGGCCATTTACCAGCACTGGGAGGATATGGAAGTGAAGCTGCTCGAAGTTCATGGTCTCTTAGTTATAACCCTGCTCTTCCCATTGCTCCAAAATCTGGGAATTTTGCTATTGAGAAAAGTCCGGAGGAGTTTTGTATTCGAATAGTATGCCCAAATGATAAAATTGGAGGTGTGATTGGTAAGGGCGGCAATATCATCAAAAGCATGAGGAAAGGCACAGGAGCAAGTATTAAGGTTGAAGACGCACAATCAGATTCAGATGAACGTGTAATTGTAGTTTCTTCAACAGAGTTGGCTATTGATGGGGTTTCACCTACGCTTGAGGCAGTCCTCCAATTGCAAGGAAAGACTAGTAGTGACAATGATGAAGGTAGCATTTGTACAAGGCTTCTTGTTCCGTCAAAGCACATTGGTTGCCTTCTTGGTAAAGGTGGCAACATCATCAGTGAGATGCGGAAGCACACTGGAGCAAATATTCGCATATTTCGCAAAGAGGAGCGACCCAAATGCGCCTCCCAAAATGAGGAGCTGGTTCAGGTTACTGGAGAGCGGAGTGTTGCTAGAGATGCACTCATCCAAATTACAAAAAGGATGAGGGAAAACATTTTCAAAGAGAAGTTTCATGATGCTACCAACGCCCACACAGTGCCTCTTTTGTCTAGTCTATCTGTACCCACTGCGATCCCTCTTTCATCATTAAGTTATGGCACAAGGCAATATGATCTAGGATTGCCAAGGTAGATCAGGTGCTCTATTGTAAAATTTTCTTTTTTTCATTAATTCATTTTTTAAATACATATTATTTATAAATATCTACCGTATTAAGTGATTATCAAATTTCAGTTTACTTAATTGATTTCATTTAAATTCATCAGGTTAATGAAATAAATTGAGGAAATTTATGATGTATTTTTATGTTTATAATTAAAAAATTAAAATAATTTATTTTCTATTTCATTTATAAAATGTTATATAAAATTATATTCTATAAATAATTTTAGAAAAAACTAGAGATTCAAAACATAATAATAAATTTCCATGGATGAAAAAAATTATATAAGTGAATAGAAACAGTTTCCATTTCAATAATGTTATTGTACATACTTATTAGCTTTTTATTGTGAATCTTGGTTATATTGTTCATATAGCAATGTTTACAATTCATTAAGAGGATTACGGGGATTGAGATGGCATGTATTGGTTTGTGCCTTGAACATTCTACTCATGATCTATGTGCTTATGGCAAGTGTTGGTCCATGTCCATGCATTGATATATATGCTTGTGGCAAATGTTTTTCCATGTCCATGCATTGATATGCATACTTGTGGCAAGTGTTTGTCCATGTCCATACATTAATCCACATGCTCCCATAAGTGTTGCTCCATGTCTATGCATTGTTGGGGAAAGAGAAGCATGGGAGCACTATACTAACAAAGCTTCATGTTCCTTTATTAGGGCAACAATTAAATGAAGGAAAGTAATGATGTATGGGGGTAGTTGAGGAACATTTTCAATGCTACTCATAGGAGCATTGCAAAAGCATTCATAGGAGTTGTGTAAGTGTTTTGTGACCTAAAAGAAGTGGAATTTCTTGATTGACAGAGTGTTGTTCGAACCATTCAAGGAGGATTAAATGATGAAGAAGAGAAGAATAATGTTGCAAATTGGAACAGTTTTGCATCCAATGGATCAACACCCATTTGGAGTATGCTAAACTTGTTTAGTGAAAATTGAAAAGACAAGAATTTTGTAGCTAAATACATCATCGAATAAATTATAGAAGATAAAATCATTGAAGATAATGTTGATTTGCAAGTTGTGCAAAATAGAGGCCCATCAAAAGTGAAGATTATGATGCATATCTTGGATATGGAATAAGGGGATATAATTTACAACATGGTTGTATGAAGGACCATTGTGAAGAAGATTTCCACATAAACCAAGGTGAAACTTTGCCTAAGTATGATGAGATTTGACTTCATAGAAAACAACTTGGTTACTGAGGTGAAAAAAAATGGAGGTGAATGTTTTTAATTACATACAAGGGAGCTTGATTATTGAGGTGAATAAAAATTTGGAGGTGAATATTACAGATTAGGAAACTCAGTTGACGCTTCATGCACTTGAAAAATTATCCCCGGTGGATTGAAAGAGCTTAGGAGTGATCGATGGAAAAGAACAATCTATGGAGAGAGTGAAAGGTTGGATGTGAATGTTTGAAGTGCATGAAGAGTGAGCTGCCAAAGAAAAGGGAAATAGTGCACAATGGCTCTGAATATGAAGTTTAATATTTTTTTAAAACATGGGGAGAGCTATGTGGAGCATCCATCAAATATGTTGGAGAATCTACTCATGACCTAAATGCTCATGGTAAGTGTTAATCCATGTGCATGCATTCATCTGCGTGCTTGTGGAATGTGTTGGTCCATGCCCATGCATTGACTTGCATGATCACAACAAATGTGGTTCAACATCCATGATTTGTTGAAGAAAAAGGGAACATGTGTTAGAGCCAATGGTGCGCAGCTCAAACAAAAGACAACAACAACATAAAATCACACACAAAAGGCACAAAGGTTTAACGTGGTTCACCCAACCAATCTCGGCTACGCCCACCAAACATAGGCATCGACAATCTTTTAATTATCAAACAGGAGATTACAAAATAATCAAGTTCTCACAAGCTCTCACACCCCCATCCCAATCCGTATGGACACCTGTTTTATAGCTAAGAGAATCTAACTGCCTCATAAATCCTCTTACAACAAATATAGGATGCATTAACTCTCTCCCAACAAAATAGAGCTAATATAGCAACTCAATCTTATTGTTGTCACCTGCTGAGATTTTTGCCTAATTTATTAAAACTGAAAATCTCAACAATCTCCACCTTGACAACAATTAGCCTGATACCCTGTTTCTTTATTATTTATTTTTTCTGCAAGCCAAGAGAAGCCAAACACCAACGCAGCTTCTTTAACAAAACTGGTTTCGTGAACATGTCTGCATAGTTTTCCTTTGTATGCACCTTTTCAAGAGAGACTCCCCTTTCAATGATAACCTGGCTTACAAAATGGTACTTTATTGGCATATGCTTTGATTTACTATGATAGGCCGGATTCTTAGCCAAATGTATTGCACTTTGACTATCACAAAGTAACTTGATGTTGTCCTGTAGCCTACCAAACTCACCAACCAAACCTTTCAGCCAAACCGCTTCTTTGCAAGCATGAGAAGCAGCAATGTATTCTGCTTCAGTAGTGAATAAAGCAACAATGTTTTGTAGCTTTGACATCCAACTAATATATCCACCTACAAGAGTAAAGACATACCCTGAAGTTGACCTTCTCTTATCCAAATCACCTGCAAAATCGGAATCAACATACCCGCAAACGAATTCACTACTCTTATTGTAAGTGATACAATAACTACTTGTGCCTCTCAAATACCGAAGCACCCATTTCACTGCGGACCAGTGTTCTTTACTCGGATTTTCCATATACCTGCTAACAACCCCAACTGTATGTGAAATATCTGGTCGAGTACAAACCATCGCATACATCAAACAACCTACTACATTGGCATATGGAATCTGAGACATATAATCCTTTTCTTCATCTGTATTAGGACATAAACTGGAAGAAAGCTTAAAATGGGAAGTTAAAGGGACTGACACAGGCTTCACATTGTTCATACCAAACCTCAAAAGTATTTTCTCAATATACTTCTGTTGTGATAGCCACAGCTTACCATTGCTCCAGTCTCTAAAAATCTCCATGCCCAAAATCTGTCTTGCTGCTCCTAGATCTTTCATATCAAATGTCCTCGCCATCTGAGTCTTTAACCTGTTGATTTCTTCAATGCTTTTGCTTGGTAAAAGAATATCGTCAACATACAACACTAAGATAATGAACATTCCATTACTTAATTGCTTAAAGTAAACACAATGATCATATTCACTTCCTATATATTTTTGACTCAACATGAAAGAATCAAATTTCTTGTACCATTGTCGAGGTGAATGCTTCAGACCATACCATGACTTCTTGAGCCTACAAACAAATTTCTTATTGCGATACTAAACAAACCCTTCCGGTTGTTCCATATAAATTTCCTCACCTAAATCTCCATGTAAAAATGCAGTCTTAACATCTAGTTGCTGTAATTCTAAATCAAGCAAAGCGACTAATGCTAACACAATGCGAATTGAAACTATTTTAACTACTGGTGAAAATATCTCATGAAAGTCAATGCCCGCTTTCTGAGAAAACCCTTTTGCAACCAGCCTTGCTTTGTATCTGTCCTCCGTATCATTCACACCCCGTTTCACCTTGAAAACCCATTTACATCCCACAGTTTTCCTGCCTTTCAGAAGTTCAACCAGATCCCATGTGCCATTCTTACCTAAGGCCATCATTTCGTCCTTCATAGCTACTTTCCATTTGTCACTTTTCGAACCTTCTATAGCTTCCTGATAGCATAGAGGTTCATCGTCATTAGTGGTAAATTCAACTGAAGTAACATAATCATCATATCTTTTCGGAGGGCGTTTGATTCTCGTAGACCTACTTAAGGATGTTTCTGGTGCTTCCACGATTGGCTGACTACCATCTATAGGAACTTTTTCATGATCACCATCTAGACCTGTTCATGACCTACATCTGAACCCTGTTCATAATCTGATTCTGAAACCTGTTCATGACTAGAATCTGAACTATGGTCATCATGACTATCATTAGAACTGCTGTCAAACTAAATGTGCTGAAAATCAGATACATCATCCTGTTTCAATTTATTATCTACATCTAACTGTACAAGAGAGGATTCATCAAACTTTACATCTCTGTTGATGATGATTTTGCGGGTAGTAGGATCCCACAATCTAAATCCCTTTGTTCCATCACCATACCCAACAAAGATATACCTTTTTCATTTTGGATCTAATTTAGTGCGCTGATGTTTAGGCACTAGAGCATATGCATCACAACCAAACACTCTGAGTTTATAATAATCACAAGGGTGACCTTTCCATACCTCTTGAGGAATCTTGCAACCTATCGCTGTCGATGGTGATCAATTTATCACATAACAAGCTGTAGCCACCGCTTCTATCCACAACTCCTTCTGCAAACCAGCGTTACTCACCATACTCCTTGCTCTCTCCAAAAGAGTCCTTTTCATGCGTTCAGCAACTCCATTTTGTTGAGGAGTATAAACAGTAGTCTTATGTCTCTCGATCCCTGGATCCTTGCAATAGTTTTAAAACTCCTTGGAGATAAACTCACCACCATTGTCAGTTCTTAAACATTTTATAGTTCTACCAGTGATGTTTTCTACCAATGCTCTAAACTGCTTGAAAACTGTAAAAACATCAGACTTCCTTTTCAACATGTAGACCCACACTTTCCTAGAAAAGTCATTAATAAATGATACAAAATATGACGAGCCACCATACGAGGTTGTAGGTGCTGGACCCCAAACATCTGAATGGATATAATCAAGTATTCCTTTACTAGTATGTTTGTCTGTTTTAAACTTTTTCTTACTTTGTTTGCCAAACAAACAATGTTTACAGAAATCTAACTTTCTAGACCTTAGATTAGGAAGTAACTTGCGATCAGCCAAAATCTTTAACCCTCTTTCGCTCATATGGCCCAACCTTTGATGCCATAGGCAAATGGAACTACTGTCATGTTCAGACACCGTAGACACATGAACTAACCCTATTCTTCCTTCTAACTGAAATAGATTTCCTACCTTCTTAGCTTTCATTACTAGTAAAATAACTTTATAGATTTTCATTACTCCACCTTGAATTACAGTTTTATATCCATTTGTGTCAAGTGCTCCTAGTGAAATTAAATTTTTCCTTAAATCTGGTACATGTCTCACATCAGTTAACATTTTAGTTGTCCCATCAAACATTTGCAGCTGTATACTCCCTATTCCCACAATATTAGATGTGACATCATTACCCATGTACACGACTCCATCATTAATTGATCTATATGTCTTAAACCATTCTCTATGAATACACATGTGGTTTGATGCACCGGAATCTAACAACCTATGTTGATCATGATTTGACAAATTAACTGATAACACTTCGTCGTTCATACCTGAACCAGATGCCGAACCTGTATCGGTCGTGTTTGCTTCCTTCTTCTCTGTCGATGAAGCTTCTTTAGAAGTTTGTTGTCTCTTCTAGCAATCCTTCTTCAGGTGCCCCGATTTTCCACAAAACCAACACTTTACTTTACTCTTCTTTCCTTTTGACTTTGAATGTGAATCGTTGTGCTTACCAGAGCGTTTCTCTAGAACGACCTCTAGCCATCATTGCCTCTGATGTAGAGGTGTCAGCATTCGACCGCTTCCTGGTCTCCTCGGACAACAAAGCTCCTACGACATCATCAAATTCAATGGTTTCTAATGAACTAAGACTTATAGAAGTAACAAAATGATCCCATGACTCAAGCAACGAGCACAATAAAGTTATGGCTTTATCCTCGGATTTAAATTTTACTTCTATGCTTTCTAATGCACCAGTAGAGTATTAAAAACATCCAAATGATCAGTAATCGATGTACCTTCCTTCATTCGCAAACTGTATAGCTGCGGCTTCAGAAGAATTCGATTTGTTAAGGATTTCATCATATAGAGCTTCTCAAGCTTTGACCACAGGCCTGCAGCTATTTTCTCTGACATGATGTTAAACAACACATCATCCGCCAAACACAGCCGAATAGCACTCACTGCTCTTTCATCCATCTCGGCCCACTCATTATCTGTGACATTGTATGGCTATTTGGATTTGCCCAACAACGCCTTCGCCACACCTTGTTGTACCAGCAGATCATGCATCTTTACCTTCCAGATCTCGAAGTTATTTTTGCCATTAAACTTCTCGATTTCAAATTGGGCACTCTGAGTTTTTGCCATGTCGTTTAAAACAAACAATCTCCAATTCCAACTTTTAAATAAAAGAAGTTAATAAAAAAAAAATGCCTATGCCTTATTTTACATTGCCTTTACTTTATATTAAAAATCCCTTTGCTGTTTGAATTTCAAATTACAATTAAAAAACAGTGTAAACGGATTGGCGCACAGAAAATCAGAAACTGAGCTTGGCGCTTGATGAACAACAAAAGATCCGCGCCAACTGAAAAACGGTTTAAGTGTTAAAAATTGGCACGAGTATACCTGTAATTTCGCGCCCATTCGGCTCTTAGCGCGCTGGTGCGATTAAGAATATCGGACCCGCGCCAATGCCAATGCTTGTCGCACCCGTTCAGGACTTATGCACGCCAACTGCCAAAACTGTTGGAAAACACCACCGATCCGACTGAACACTCTGAACACGCCAACACAGTCTTTGTCAATACGCTCTGAACACTCTAAACACCGTAAACAATGCTTCATCCACACCGATACTCGTGCTTTATAGAACTGGGACATCAGCGTGAAGAAAACACATGTAACTATTCATCGTTGTGTGCTTGATGACCAGCGCGCAGACAGTTTCAAATGCTCTACTCGTGGTTCAAGGATTATTCGCGTATATGCTGCATACATATATGCTACATAGGATTATATGCTGCGAGTGTTGCATACATTCTAACGCTGCACCAATTCGTGGATCATGCTAGCACCACCGTTCGGCCAGCGCAATGTCAAACAGTGCAATAAAAAAAAAATGTAAACAGCGCAATTCCAAACAGCAGGTGTAAACAGTGCCTGGAGTCTGTCCCATGGTTTCATATACGCGTAAAAGCTTTAGGCACCGCGCAGGCAGTTTCAAACGATCTCCAGCCTCCAGCAAACTTGAGCCCGCCACACCTCTGCTGTGCCACTCCTCCAACTCACTCTGATACCACTTGTTAGAGCCAACGGTGCGCAGCTAAAACAAAAGACAACAACAACATAAAATCATACACAAAAGACACAGAGGTTTAACGTGGTTCACCCAACCAATTTGGGCTACGTCCACCAAAC
Organism: Pinus tabuliformis; assembly: GCA_031772625.1. NCBI lineage: Eukaryota > Viridiplantae > Streptophyta > Pinopsida > Pinales > Pinaceae > Pinus > Pinus tabuliformis. The sequence continues at coordinate 605,004,239 of CM062807.1, forward strand.
ATAGGCATCAGAAATCTTTTTATTATCAAACAGGAGATTGCAAGATAATCAAGTTCCTCACAAAATCTCACACCCCTATCCCAATCCGTATGGACAACTGTTTTATAGCTAAGAGAATCTAACTGCCTCATAAATCCTCTTACAACAAATATAGGATGCATTAACTCTCTCCCAACAAAATAGAGCTAATATAGAAACTCAATCTTATTGTTGTCACCTACTGAGATTTTTGCCTAATTTATTAAAACCGAAAATCTCAACAACATGGCGACATTATATAATAATAAAGTGTCATGTTCCCTTATTAGGATGCTTATTGAAAGAAGGAAAGAAGCATTACAAGGAGATATTGGTGGATTATTATATTTTCTTATTCATTCTATGACTAGCACAACCATGTTTACTAATGTGGTTTATATAAACCAGTTAACGTCATTCCACCAATCAGTGTATATCAACCACATAAATGTGGTTGTGATAGTTACAACTCACATGTGTGGAGTATATTGATAGTTACAATAATGATTACATTAATTGTTGAGATGCTTAATGGGTTTGACCATGCTTAAATAGGGTTGAACATTATTGACCATATTCAACCATATAGATCATGATTGATAATTATGGTTGACCATATTCAACAATAAAGACCTTGGCTAACCATTATTGTTGACCATACCCAACCATATTATAAAATGTTTCTCAAATTTCTCCATTTGACAGATTATAAACTTTTTTTTTTAATTCTAATGTACCCGTAGCTCTTAGCGCACTCCTATAGTATTATGAGCAATGGATTTAAGAAAATACAAACAAAAATTCCTTGTTGACTTCTAAAACGCTGGAATGTCGAAATAGAAATCCTGTTTCACATTAACACAGGATCTGAATCTCTTTTCTGCATTCATACAGGACGCAATAGAAATACTATCAGTCTTTTTATATCTGCGTTAAAATGCTTTTACACCATATAACAATGCCCAGAAGTTTGACGTGATATGGAATGTAATTTCAACCTGTGGAAATTCTGCCTAACGCAGGAGATCTGCGTTTTCATTTCAATGACTTAGAACGTGATATACAGAATTCTGACCTGCCTAACATCAATGCATGTGCCGGTTTGGATCGCCCCTCTAACAGGTACAAACCACTGTTTTTTTTAACAGGAACAAACATATTTGCAACATATCTACGTTGCATTTCCCTGTCATTAACAGAGAACACAAAGCCTTATTAGATTGATGCAATCCCAGTGCGATATATCCGCATTTAACAATTAACATGGTTGTAATATTTGTGAACATCTATTGACCGACATTCAACACGTTACAACGGCATCTCTTCCATCGGCGGTCACAGAAACATAGAGATATATTGTTTCCTCCGATTCTATGCAACTTTAATCGAGATCTCCCATGAGAATTCTGGAATCAATACGCTCCAACGCATGAACTGGCGGAGGATTTCAATTCACTGAACCTTTAATTACCACAAATAACACTCCACATCAAACTTCGATGCCACGATTCCAGGGATTTACCTTTAGAAATTTTCGGTGCTCTGATCCGATCCAATCTAATAGGAGATCACACCTCAAAAACTAACTCCCTCACAAAGAAAATCTCTTCGTTTTTTTATTACATTGTCTACTAACTAATCGATACACAATCTTCTAATTTAAAATTCTAACAAATAAAACTCGTAACTAGTAGCGCTCACTTACATCTGTTGTAACAATCTTATCAATAAGGTAGACACACCTATTACAATAATAACTAATTATTTATGAAATCGACCTCTTTAGCAACTGGACTTTAACACACAACAATGAATTTCACCCTGTCAGGCCACAACATGTGGACAATTTTCCACATTGCTGGCCAGGTCCAATGCTCCTGCATCAGACTCCTGGAGAAGAAAAGATTGGTTCTTTAAACTTTCAGGATTTATGTCGTATTTCTGCAATTCAGTTGCTGTCAACCAACTGGAATCTTCCATTGGCTGCTCTTTCCACTTGACAAGATACTGAAAATATGTTTGTCCTCGAGTTTTCTTGGATATCCTTTGATCTAAAATAGCTTCAAATTCTTTCTTGAATGTTTTTGGCACCTGTTCTTCCCAATCCACAGTTTGAACTTCATCACCTGTAGCTTCAGTTTGCAACTCTATTTCTGCCTCTCTCAATGGATACAAGTTTGCAATATTAAAAATGGGGGATATTCCGATCCCTTCCCGCAATTCAATCTCATATGCATTGGATGAAAATTTCCTTTTGATTTTACAGGGTCCTATCTTCTTCAGTTTCAGCTTATTGTAAGTTTTTGTAGGAAATCTTTCTTTCCTCAAATATGCCATGACCAAATCTCCTACCTGAAACTCTTTTTCTCTTCTTTTCAGATCTGCTCTCTGCTTGTATCTCTTGCTGCTTTCCTGTAGTTTACCTTTAACCTCTTCCTGTAGTTTCTGCATTTGTTCAACAAAATATTCAGCACTTGCACTTCTAGCTTCTTGTTTCCCCAAGTATCTTAGCTCATATACTCCTCTCGGATGCATTCCAAAGACAATCTGAAATGGACTCATTCCAGTGCTTCAGTTTGGTGTGTCATTGTAAGAAAATTCAGCTTGAGCTAATGCTAGATCCCACTGTTTGGGATTCTGATGTACCAAACTTCTTAATATATTCCCCAAACTTTTGTTTACAACTTCAGTTTGACCATCCGTTTGAGGATGGTAAGCTGAACTAAAACTGAGTTTAGTTCCCAGTTTCTTCCAAATTGTCCTCCAGAAATGCCCTACAAATTTAGTATCTCGATCTGATACAATGTTCACAGGTAAACCATGCAATCTTACAATCTCTGAAAAGAATAAATTTGCTATATGTGTGGCATCATTAGTCTTCTTACAAGCAATAAAATGGGCCATTTTAGAGAATCTGTCTACAACAACATAAATAGAATCGTTTCCTCTCTGAGTTTTTGGTAAACCCAGAACAAAGTCCATACTCACTACATCCCATGGTCGATCAGGTATGGGCAATGGCTGATATAGACTGGTATTCTGACTCCTTCCTTTGGCGTACTGACATACCCTGCATTTCTCAACAAACTTTTTAATATCAGTTTGCATTTTTGGCCAATAATAAAAAGCATTCACCTGAGCGAAAGTTTTGTCTTGTCCAAAATGACCAGACAATCATCCACTATGCTTCTCTTTAATGATGTTCTCCCTCATGGAACTTTTAGGAATGCATAATTTGTTGCTTTTAAATAACAGACCTCCTTGAACAAGGTAATCCATCCATTGACTTCTATTACTGCTAACCGGATTCTGCACTGTTGTGTAGATGTCTTTAAAATCCTCATCATCCTTGTACATTTCTATCATTTCATCAAAACCTACAACACCCACTTTAAATTCTTGCAAAATAAAACTTACCCTGCTTAATGCATCCACCACTTTATTAGACTTACCACTTTTATGCTTTATTACAAAAGTGAAACTATGCAGAAATTCCACCCACTTGGCGTGCTTCAGATTTAGCTTTGGCTGATTATTAATAAACTGCAAAGTGTGGTTGTCTGAATATAAGATTAACTCCTTTGGCAATAAGTAATGCCTCCACTTTTTCAATGCCTGCACAATAGCGTAAAATTCTTTATCATAAGAAGAATATTTTTTCTTTGCATCATTTAACTTTTCGCTAAAATATGCTATCGGCCTTTGCTCTTTGCTTAGCACTGCACCAACTGCTTCTCCACTTGCATCAGTTTCCACTTGAAATACTTTGTCGAAATTTGGCAATGCTAGAATAGGCTTTTCTATTATCTTCCTTTTCAACAAATTAAAATCCCTGTCAGTTGTTTCTATCCATCTAAATGGCTGATTGACCTCCTTGATTGTCTCAAGGATTGGTGCACAAACTTGACTAAATCCCTTTATAAATTTTCGGTAGAAACTAGCAAGTCCATGGAAACTTCTTACCTCAAATACACTCCTGGGAGTAGGCCAGTTTCTGATTGCTTGTACCTTCTCCGGATCCATTTTCAAACCATCTCTGGAAATCACAAATCCCAAATATACCAGCTCCTCTTTCATGAAACTACATTTCTTCAAATTGATTAGTAGTTTCTCTTTCTGCAGAGTTTTCAAAACTAACTTCAAGTGTTCCAAATGCTCCTCTTTACTTTTGCTGAAAACTAGAATATCATCAAGGTAAACAACAACAAATTTACCTGTGTATTCTTTTAGAACCTCATTCATTAGTCTCATGAATGTGCTGGGCGCATTAGTGAGCCCAAAAGGCATCACTAACCACTCATACAGTCCACTGTTGGTTTTGAAAGCTGTTTTCCACTCATCGCCTTCCCGGATTCTGATCTGATGATACCCGCTTTTCAGATCTATCTTAGTAAAGTACCTGGATCCACTTAAACAATCCATTAAATCATCCATCCTAGGCAAAGGAAATCTATACCTGACTGTTATCTTGTTGATAGCTCTGGAATCGGTGCACATGCGCCATTCTCCTCCCTTTTTCGGACTAAGCACCATTGTCACAGCACACGGACTCAGACTTTCTCGAATCAGCCCCTTTTCCATCAGCTCTTGAACCTGTCTTGCAACTTCTGCGTTTTCCTGAGGAGTTAATCTATATGAAGCTTTATTAGGTAGACTTGCTCCTGGTATTAAATCGATATGGTGACTTATACTTCTAATCGGTGGTAATTCACTCGACAATTCATCCACAATGATATCCATGTAACTATTTAACACAGATTGAATTTCTTCAGGTAAATCATTTAAATTTGTGGAGGTTAAGATTACCTTTGGCCTTCCCATGATAGCGAAATGCATCTCTTTGCTTTTATCCACCTCTTGTAGAAATTCTTTGACACTGATCAGCATAATATTATTTTCAGGCAGCTCTTTATCAGCATCATTCTTCATTGGCAGCAACGTACGCTTAACTCCATCCTTTTCTATGGTATATGTATTTCTTCTTCCATCATGAATCGCCTTTCGGTCAAATTGCCATGGTCTCCCTAATAACAGGTGACATACATCCATGGGCATTATGTCACATAAAATCACATCTCTGTATGTGCCAATCCACATTTCCACATTACATTGTTCTGTCACGATGACTTGATGACCCTTCTGGAGCCAAGATACTTTGTAAGGTGCAGGATGCGCTTTCCTTGTTAACCCAATCTTTCCCACCATCTCTGTAGACACAAGATTGTCAGTACTCCCGCTATCAATTATAACCTTACAACACTTACCCTTTGATTTGCATGTAGTCCTGAACAAGTTCTTTCTTTGCACAGGTTCTCCAATCTCTTTTTCTGATCTCAACAAAGTTCTTCTAAGCAGCAATGATTCACCTTATTCCGGTGGTTCTTCCTTCTCTGCAAGTCGAGGTGGTTTCGGCTCCCCCTCAGCCACATTTGCACCCCTCTGGCTTGCTAATTTGTTATGAGGACAGTCCTGCGACATATGTCCCCATGCTCCACAAGTATAACACCTAACATCTCTTCCTCGTCCCCTTCCTCTAGGCGTGAATCTCCCTCTACTAGATTCACCCATCTGTGGTGATCTGCTGCTTGGACTTCGTGCTTCAAACTGATGTTGTGTTCCTCTGGATCTGGCTGATCCTCTACCTCTTGCTGGGCTCTTTCCTCTGTTTCTTTGACTCTGTTTCCGCAATATTTTCTCCTCTGCTTTCAAACTTGCTTGATAGGCATCCTCAATAGTTTTCAAACTTAACAGGCTAATCTCATCTTGGATCTCATACCTTAGCCCATTAACATATCTGGCTACTTTCTCCAAATCATCTTCTACATGCCCTGTTCTGATGCTTAACCTGTAAAATTCTTCAGTATATTCTTTAACAGACATTCCTTTCTGCTTCAGATTTTGCATCTGCTTAAAAAGATTTAAATGATAGTCTTTAGCAAAAACTTGGCTTTCAGTTTGCTTACCATTTTATCCCACTGCTTGATCTTAGATTTCCGCTTTCTCGTTCTTGATGAATGTAACTCGTCCCACCAGATGGCTGCATGGCCCTTCAGTCTAGTGACTGCAAACTTCACCCTCTTATTCTCCTCAACCTCTTCATAATCAAAATACTGATCTATGGATCTGATCCAATCCATGAGCTCCTCTGCACTCAAACTCCCTTCATACATCAGAATTTCTATCTTGGATTTGCTTCCAACTTTTGCCAGCATCTTGAGGACTTTGGCAGTTTTGTTTTCTTCTCCTGCTTCCACCTGTTCAGTAGATTCTTCTGAAGAACTCTCAGTTCTCTCATCAGGTGCTCTTCTTTGGGCCGTTTCCATTGTCTCCATTCGTTCAAGCAGTCTCCGCACTTCTTCTATCAAGACTGCATTTGGTTCTGGTCTTCCTCGACCAATTCCTCGCCTTGGCGGCATCTTGGCTGCAAACACCTGTATCTTTTGGCTCTGATACCAAAATAATGTACTCTTAGCTCTTAGCGCACTCCTATAGTATTATGAGCAATGGATTTCAGAAAATACAAACAAAAAATCCTTGTTGACTTCTAAAACGCTGGAATGTCGAAATAGAAATCCTGTTTCACATTAACACAGGATCTGAATCTCTTTTCTGCATTCATACAGGACGCAATAGAAATAATATCAGTCTTTTTATATCTGCATTAAAACGCTTTTACACCATATAAAAATGCCCAAAAGTTTGACGTGATATGGAATGTAATTTCAACCTGTGGAAATTCTGCCTAACACAGGAGATCTGCGTTTTCATTTCAATGGCTTAGAATGTGATATACAGAATTCTGACCTGCCTAACATCAACGCATGTGCCGGTTTGGATCGCCCCTCTAACAGGTACAAACCACTGTTTTTTTTTAACAGGAACAAACATATTTGCAACATATCTACGTTGCATTTCCCTGTCATTAACAGAGAACACTAAACCTTATTAGATTGATGCAATCCCAATGCGATATATCTGCATTTAACAATTAACATGGTTATAATACTTGTGAACATCTATTGACTGACATTCAACACGTTACAACAGCATCTCTTCCATCGGCGGTCACACAAACATCGAAATATATTGTTTCCTCCGATTCTATGCAACTTTAATCGAGATCTCCCACGAGATTTTTGGAATCAATACGCTCCAACGCATGAACTGGTGGAGGATTTCAATTCACTGAACCTTTAATTACCACAACTAAAACTCCACATCAAACTCTGATGCCGCGATTCCGGGGATTTACGTTTACAAATTTTCGGTGCTCTGATCCGATCCGATCTAATAGGAGATCACACATCAAAAACTAACTCCCTCACGAAGAAAATCTCTTCGTTTTTTTATTACATTGTCTACTAACTAATCGATACACAATCTTCTAATTTAAAATTATAACAAATAAAACTCCTAACTAGTAGCGCTCACTTACATCTGTTGTAACAATCTTATCAATAAGGTAGACACACCTATTACAATAATAACTAATTATTTATGAAATCGACCTCTTTAGCAACTGGACTTTAACACACAGTAATGAATTTCACCCTGTCAGGCCACAACATGTGGACAATTTTCCACATTGCTGGCCAGGTCCGATGCTCCTGCATCGGACTCCCGGAGAAGAAAAGATTGGTTCTTTCAACTTTCAAGATTTATGCCGTATTTCTGCAATTCAGTTGTTGTCAACCAACTGGAATCTTCCATTGGCTGCTCTTTCCACTTGACAAGATACTGAAAATATGTTTGTCCTCGAGTTTTCTTGGATATCCTTTGATCTAAAATAGCTTCAACTTCGTTCTTGAATGTTTTTGGTACCTGTTCTTTCCAATCCACATTTTGAACTTCATCACCTGTAGCTTCAGTCTGCAACTCTATTTCTGCCTCTCTGAATGGATACAAGTCTGCAATATTAAAAATGGGGGATATTCCGATCCCTTCCGGCAATTCAATCTCATATGCATTGGCTGAAAATTTCCTTTTGATTTTACAGGGTCCTATCTTCTTCAGTTTCATCTTATTGTAAGTTTTTGTAGGAAATATTTCTTTCCTCAAATATGCCATGACCAAATCTCCTACCTGAAACTCTTTTTCTCTTCTTTTCAGATCTACTCTCTGCTTGTATCTCTTGCTGCTTTCCTATAGTTTACCTTTAACCTCTTCCTGTAGTTTCTGCATTTGTTCAACAAAATATTCAGCACTTGCACTTCTAGCTTCTTGTTTCCCCAAGTCTCTTAGCTCATATACTCCTCTCGGATGCATTCCAAAGACAATCTGAAATGGAGTCATTCCAGTGCTTCGGTTTGGTGTGTCATTGTAAGCAAATTCAGCTTGAGCTAATGCTAGATCCCACTGTTTGGGATTCTGATGTACCAAACTTCTTAATATATTCCCCAAACTTCTGTTTACAACTTCAGTTTGACCATCCGTTTGAGGATGGTAAGCTGAACTAAAACTGAGTTTAGTTCCTAGTTTCTTCCAAAGTGTCCTCCAGAAATGCCCTACAAATTTAGTATCTCGATCTGATACAATGCTGACAAGTAAACCATGCAATCTTACAATCTCTGAAAAGAATAAATTTGCTATATGTGTGGCATCATTAGTCTTCTTACAAGCAATAAAATGGGCCATTTTAGAGAATCTGTCTACAACAACATAAATAGAATCGTTTCCTCTCTGAGTTTTTGGTAAACCTAGAACAAAGTCCATACTCACTGCATCCCATGGTCGATCTGGTATGGGCAATGGTTGATATAGACCGGTATTCTGACTCCTTCCTTTGGCGTACTGACATACCTTGCATTTCCCAACAAACTTTTTAATATCAGTTTGCATTTTTGGCCAAGAATAAAAAGCATTCACCTGAGCGAAAGTTTTGTCTTGTCCAAAATGACCAGACAATCCTCCACTATGCTTCTCTTTAATTATGTTCTCCCTCGTGGAAATTTTAGGAATGCATAATTTGTTGCTTTTAAATAACAGACCTCCTTGAACAAGGTAATCCATCCATTGACTTCTGTTATTGCTAACCGGATTCTACACTGTTGTGTAGATGTCTTTAAAATCCTCATCATCCTTGTACATTTCTATCATTTCATCAAAACCTACGTCACCCACTTTAAATTCTTGCAAAAGAAAACTTACCCTGCTTAATGCATCCGCCACTTTATTAGACTTACCACTTTTATGCTTTATTACAAAAGTGAAACTTTGCAAAAATTCCACCCACTTGGCATGCTTTGGATTTAGCTTTGGCTGATTATTAATAAACTGCAAAGCGTGGTTGTCTGAATATAAGATGAACTCTTTTGGCAACAAGTAATGCCTCCACTTTTTCAATGCCTGCACAATAGCGTAAAATTCTTTATCATAAGAAGAATATTTTTTCTTTGCATCATTTAACTTTTCGCTGAAATATGCTATCGGCCTTTGCTCTTGGCTTAGCACTACACCAACTGCTTCTCCACTTGCATCAGTTTCCACTTGAAAGACTTTGTCGAAATTTGGCAATGCTAGAATAGGCTTTTCTATTATCTTCCTTTTCAACAAATTAAAATTCCTGTCAGTTGTTTCTGTCCATCTAAATGGCTGATTGACCTCCTTGATTGTCTCAAGGATTGGTGCACAAACTTGACTAAATCCCTTTATAAATTTTTGGTAGAAACTAGCAAGTCCATGGAAACTTCTTACCTCGAATACACTCCTGGGAGTAGGCCAGTTTCTGATTGCTTGTACCTTCTTCGGATCCATTTTCAAACCTTCTCTGGAAATCACAAATCCCAAATATACCAGCTCCTCTTTCATGAAACTACATTTCTTCAAATTGATTAGTAGTTTCTCTTTCTGCAGAGTTTTCAAAACTAACTTCAAGTGTTCCAAATGCTCCTCTTTACTTTTGCTGAAAAGTAGAATATCATCAAGGTAAACAACAACAAATTTACCTGTGTATTCTTTTAGAACCTCATTCATTAGTCTCATGAATGTGCTTGGCACATTAGTGAGCCCAAAAGGCATCACTAACCACTCATACAGTCCACTGTTGGTTTTGAAAGCTGTTGTCCACTCATCGCCTTCCAAGATTCTCATCTGATGATACCCGCTTTTCAGATCTATCTTAGTAAAGTACCCGGATCCACTTAAACAATCCATTAAATCATCCATTCTGGGCAAAGGAAATCTATACCTGACTGTTATCTTGTTGATAGCTCTGGAATCGGTGCACATGCGCCATTCTCCTCCGTTTTTCGGACTAAGCACCGTTGGCACAGCACACGGACTCAGACTTTCTCGAATCAGCCCCTTGTCCATCAGCTCTTGAACCTGTCTTACAACTTCTGCGTTTTCCTGAGGAGTTAATCTATATGCAACTTTATTAGGTAGACTTGCTCCTGGTATTAAATCGATATGGTGACTTATACTTCTAATCGATGGTAATTCATTCGGCAATTCATCCACAATGATATCCATGTAACTATTTAACACAGATTGAATTTCTTCAGGTAAATCATTTAAATTTGTGGAGGTTAAGATTACCTTTGGCCTTCCCACGATAGCGAAATGCATCTCTTCGCTTTTATCCACCTCTTGTAGAAATTCTTTGCCACTGATCAGCATAATATTATTTTCAGGCAGCTCTTTATCAGCATCATTCTTCACTGGCAGCAACGTATGCTTAACTCCATCCTTTTCTATGGTGTATGTATTTCTTCTTCCATCATGAATCGCCTTTCGGTCAAATTGCCATGGTCTCCCCAATAACAGGTGACATACATCCATGGGCATTATGTCACATAAAATCACATCTCTGTATGTGCCAATCTGCATTTCCACATTACATTGTTCTGTCACGATGACTTGATGACCCTTCTGGAGCCAAGATACTTTGTAAGGTGCAGGATGCGCTTTCCTTGTTAACCCAAGCTTTTCCACCATCTCTGTAGACACAAGATTGTCAGTACTCCTGCTATCAATTATAACCTTACAACACTTACCCTTTGATTTGCATGTAGTCCTGAACAAGTTCTTTCTTTGCACAGGTTCTCCAATCTCTTTTTCTGATCTCAACAAAGTTCTTCTGAGCAGCAATGATTCACCTTCTTCAGGTGGTTCTTCCTTCTCTACAAGTCGAGGTGGTTCCGGCTCCGCCTCAGCCACATTTTCACCCCTCTTTCTTGCTAATTTGTTATGAGGACAGTCCCGCGACATATGTCCCCATGCTCCACAAGTATAACACCTAACATCTCTTCCTCATCCTCTTCCTCTAGGCGTGAATCTCCCTCTACTAGATTCACCCATCTGTGGTGATCTGCTGCTTGGACTTCCTGCTTCAAACTGATGCTCTGTTCCTCTGGATCTGGGGTATCCTCTACCTCTTGCTGGGCTCTTTCCTCTCTTTCTTTGACTCTATTTCCACAATATTTTCTCCTCTGCTTTCAAACTTGCTTGATAGGCATCCTCAACAGTTTTCAAACTCAACAGGCTAATCTCATCTTGGATCTCATACCTTAGCCCATTAACATATCTGGCTACTTTCTCCAAATCATCTTCTACATGCCCTGTTCTGATGCTTTACCTGTAAAATTCTTCAGTATATTCTTTAACAGACATTCCTTTCTGCCTCAGATTTTGCATCTGCTTAAAAAGATTCAAATGATAGTCTTTAGCAAAAACTTGGCTTTCAATTTGCTTACCATTTTATCCCACTGCTTGATCTTAGATTTCCCATTTCTCGTTCTTGATGTCTGTAACTCGTCCCACCAGATGGCTGCATGACCCTTCAGTCTAGTGACTGCAAACTTCACCCTCTTATTCTCCTCAACCTCTTCATAATCAAAATACTGATCTATGGATCTGATCCAATCCATGAGCTCCTCTGCATTCAAAGTCCCTTCATACATAGGAATTTCTATCTTCGGTTTGCTTCCAACTTTTGCCAGCATCTTGAGGACTTTGGTAGTTTTATTTTCTTCTCCTGCTTCCGCCTCTTCTTCAGATTCTTTTGAAGAACTCTCAGTTCTCTCATCAGGTGCTCTTCTTTGGGTTGTTTCCATTGTCTCCATTCGTTCACGCAGTCTCCGCACTTCTTCTATCAGGACTGCATTTGGTTCTGGTCTTCCTCGACCAATTCCTCGCCTTGGCGGCATATTGGCTGCAAACACCTGTATCTTTTGGCTCTGATATCAAAATAATGTACCCGTAGCTCTTAGCGCACTCCTATAGTATTATGAGCAATGGATTTCAGAAAATACAAACAAAAATTCCTTGTTTACTTCTAAAACGCTGGAATGTCGAAATAGAAATCCTGTTTCACATTAACACAAGATCTGAATCTCTTTTCTGCATTCATACAGGATGCAATAGAAATACTATTAGTCTTTTTATATCTGCGTTAAAACGCTTTTACACCATATAACAATGCCCAAAAGTTTGACGTGATATGGAATGTAATTTCAACCTGTGGAAATTCTGCCTAACGCAGGAGATCTGCGTTTTCATTTCAATGGCTTAGAACGTGATATACAGAATTCTGACCTGCCTAACATCAACGCATGTGCCGGTTTGGATCGCCCCTCTAACAGGTACAAACCACTGTTTTTTTTTAACAGGAAAAAACATATTTGCAACATATCTACGTTGCATTTCCCTGTCATTAACAGAGAACACTAAACCTTATTAGATTGATGCAATCCCAATGCGATATATCCGCATTTAACAATTAACATGGTTATAATATTTGTGAACATCTATTGACCGACATTCAACACGTTACAACGGCATCTCTTCCATCGGCGGTCACACAAACATAGAAATATATTGTTTCCTCCGATTCTATGCAACTTTAATCGAGATCTCCCACGAGAATTCTGGAATCAATACGCTCCAACGCATGAACTGGCGGAGGATTTCAATTCACTGAACCTTTAATTACTGCAACTAACACTCCACATCAAACTCCGATGCCGCGATTCCGGGGATTTACGTTTACAAATTTTCGGTGCTCTGATCCGATCCAATCTAATAGGAGATCACACATCAAAAACTAACTCCCTCATGAAGAAAATCTCTTCGTTTTTTTATTACATTGTCTACTAACTAATCGATACACAATCTTCTAATTTAAAATTCTAACAAATAAAACTCCTAACTAGTAGCGCTCACTTACATCTGTTGTAACAATCTTATCAATAAGGTAGAGACACCTATTACAATAATAACTAATTATTTATGAAATCGACCTCTTTAGCAACTAGACTTTAACACATAGCAATGATTTTCACCCTGTCAGGCCACAACATGTGGACAATTTTCCACATTGCTGGCTAGGTACGATACTCCTGCATCAGACTCCCGGAGAAGAAAAGATTGGTTCTTTAAACTTTCAGGATTTATGCCGTATTTATGCAATTCAGTTGTTGTCAACCAACTGGAATCTTCCATTGGCTGCTCTTTCCACTTGACAAGATACTGAAAATATGTTTGTCCTCGAATTTTCTTGGATATCCTTTGATCTAAAATAGCTTCAACTTCTTTCTTGAATGTTTTTGGTACCTGTTCTTCCCAATCCACAGTTTGAACTTCATCACCTGTAGCTTCAGTCTGCAACTCTATTTCTGCCTCTCTGAATGGATACAATTCTGCAATATTAAAAATGGGGGATATTCTGATCCCTTCTGGCAATTCAATCTCATATGCATTGGCTGAAGAATTCCTTTTGATTTTATAGGGTCCTATCTTCATCAGTTTCAGCTTATTGTAAGTTTTTGTAGGAAATCTTTCTTTCCTCAAATATGCCATGACCAAATCTCCTACCTGAAACTCTTTTTCTCTTCTTTTCAGATCTTCTCTCTACTTGTATCTCTTGCTACTTTCCTGTAGTTTACCTTTAACCTCTCCCTGTGGTTTCTGCATTTGTTCAACAAAATCTTCAGCACTTGCACTTCTAGCTTCTTGTTTCCCCAAGTCTCTTAGCTCATATACTCCTCTCGGATGCATTCCAAAGACAATCTGAAATGGACTCATTCCAGTGCTTCGGTTTGGTGTGTCATTGTAAGCAAATTCAGCTTGAGCTAATGCTAGATCCCACTGTTTGGGATTCTGATGTACCAAACTTCTTAATATATTCCCCAAACTTCTGTTTACAACTTCAGTTTGACCATTCGTTTGAGGATGGTAAGCTGAACTAAAACTGAGTTTAGTTCCCAGTTCCTTCCAAAGTGTCCTCCAGAAATGCCCTACAAATTTAGTATCTCGATCTAATACAATGCTCACAGGTAAACCATGCAATCTTACAATCTCTGAAAAGAATAAATTTGCTATATGTGTGGCATCATTAGTCTTCTTACAAGCAATAAAATGGGCCATTTTAGAGAATCTGTCTACAACAACATAAATAGAATCATTTCCTCTCTGAGTTTTTGGTAAACCCAGAACAAACTCCATACTCACTGCATCCCATGGTCGATCTGGTATGGGCAATGGCTGATATAGACCGGTATTCTGACTCCTTCCTTTGGTGTACTGACATACCTTGCATTTCTCAACAAACTTTTTAATATCAGTTTGCATTTTTGGCCAATAATAAAAAGCATTCACCTGAGCGAAAGTTTTGTCTTGTCCAAAATGACCAGACAATCCTCCACTATGCTTCTCTTTAATGATGTTCTCCCTCATGGAACTTTTAGGAATGCATAATTTGTTGCTTTTAAATAACAGACCTCCTTGAACAAGGTAATCCATCCATTGACTTCTATTATTGCTAACCGGATTCTGCACTGTTGTGTAGATGTCTTTAAAATCCTCATCATCCTTGTACATTTCTATCATTTCATCAAAACCTACAACACCCACTTTAAATTCTTGCAAAAGAAAACTTACCCTGCTTAATGCATCCGCCACTTTATTAGACTTACCACTTTTATGCTTTATTACAAAAGTGAAACTTTGCAAAAATTCCACCCACTTGGCGTGCTTCGGATTTAGCTTTGGCTGATTATTAATAAACTGCAAAGCGTGGTTGTCTGAATATAAGATGAACTCTTTTGGCAACAAGTAATGCCTCCACTTTTTCAATGCCTGCACAATAGTGTAAAAGTCTTTATCATAAGAAGAATATTTTTTCTTTGCATCATTTAACTTTTCGCTGAAATATGCTATCGGCCTTTGCTCTTGGCTTAGCACTGCACCAACTGCTTCTCCACTTGCATCAGTTTCCACTTGAAAGACTTTGTCGAAATTTGACATTGCTAGAATAGGCTTTTCTATTATCTTCCTTTTCAACAAATTAAAATTCCTGTCAGTTGTTTCTGTCCATTTAAATGGCTGATTGACCTCCTTTATTGTCTCAAGGATTGGTGCACAAACTTGACTAAATCCCTTTATAAATTTTCGGTAGAAACTAGCAAGTCCATGGAAACTTCTTACCTCGAATACACTCCTGGGAGTAGGCCAGTTTCTGATTGCTTGTACCTTCTCCGGATCCATTTTCAAACCGTCTCTGGAAATCACAAATCCCAAATATACCAGCTCCTCTTTCATGAAACTACATTTCTTCAAATTGATTAGTAGTTTCTCTTTTTGCGGAGTTTTCAAAACTAACTTCAAGTGTTCCAAATGCTCCTCTTTACTTTTGCTGAAAACTAGAATATCATCAACGTAAACAACAACAAATTTACTTGTTTATTCTTTTAGAACCTCATTCATTAGTCTCATGAATGTGTTGGGTGCATTAGTGAGCCCAAAAGGCATCACTAACCACTCATACAGTCAACTGTTGGTTTTGAAAGCTGTTTTCCACTCATCGCCTTCCTGGATTCTGATCTAATGATACCCGCTTTTCAGATCTATCATAGTAAAGTACCTGGATCCACTTAAAAAATCCATTAAATCATCCATCCTGGGCAAAGGAAATCTATACCTGACTATTATCTTGTTGATAGCTCTGGAATCGGTGCACATGCGCCATTCTCCTCCCTTTTTCGGACTAAGCACCATTGGCACAGCACACAGACTCAGACTTTCTCGAATCAGCCCCTTGTCCATCAGCTTTTGAACCTATCTTGCAACTTCTGCGTTTTCCTGAGGAGTTAATCTATATGCAGCTTTATTAGGTAGACTTGCTCCTGGTATTAAATCGATATGGTTACTTATACTTCTAATCGGTGGTAATTCATTCGGCAATTCATCCACAATGATATCCATGTAACTATTTAACACAGATTGAATTTCTTCAGGTAAATCATTTAAATTTGTGGAGGTTAAGATTACCTTTGGCCTTCCCACGATAGTGAAATGCATCTCTTCGCTTTTATCCACCTCTTGTAGAAATTCTTTTCCACTGATCAGCATAATATTATTTTCAGGCAGCTCTTTATCAGCATCATTCTTCACTGGCAGCAACATATGCTTAACTCCATCCTTTTCTATGGTGTATGTATTTCTTCTTCCATCATGAATCGCCTTTCGGTCAAATTTCCATGGTCTCGCCAATAACAGGTGACATACATCCATGGGGATTATGTCACATAAAATCACATCTCTGTATGTGCCAATCTGCATTTCCACATTACATTGTTCTGTCACGATGACTTGATGACCCTTCTGGAGCCAAGATACTTTGTAAGGTGCAGGATGCGCTTTCCTTGTTAACCCAAGCTTTTCCACCATCTCTGTAGACACAAGATTGTCAGTACTCCCGCTATCAATTATAACCTTACAACACTTACCCTTTGATTTGCATGTAGTCCTGAACAAGTTCTTTCTTTGCAGAGGTTCTCCAATCTCTTTTTCTGATCTCAACAAAGTTCTTCTGAGAAGCAATGATTCACCTTCTTCTGGTGGTTCTTCCTTCTCTACAAGTCGAGGTGGTTCCGGCTCTGCCTCAGCCACATTTGCACCCCTCTGGCTTGTTGATTTGTTATGAGGACAGTCCCGCGACATATGTCCCCATGCTCCACAAGTATAACACCTAACATCTCTTCCTCGTCCTCTTCCTCTAGGCATGAATCTCCCTCTACTAGATTCACCCATCTGTGGTGATCTGCTGCTTGGACTTCCTGCTTCAAACTGATGCTGTGTTCCTTTGGATCTGGCTGATCCTCTACCTCTTGTTGGGCTCTTTCCTCTGTTTCTTTGACTCTGTTTCTGCAATATTTTCTCCTCTGCTTTCAAACTTGCTTGATAGGCATCCTCAACAGTTTTCAAACTTAACAGGCTAATCTCATCTTGGATCTCATACCTTAGCCCATTAACATATCTGGCTACTTTCTCCAAATCATCTTCTACATGCCCTGTTCTGATGCTTAACCTGTAAAATTCTTCAGTATATTCTTTAACAGATATTCCTTTCTGCTTCAGATTTTGCATCTGCTTAAAAAGATTCAAATAATAGTCTTTAGGCAAAAACTTGGCTTTCAGTTTGCTTACCATTTTATCCCACTGCTTGATCTTAGATTTCCCCTTTCTCGTTCTTGATGTCTGTAACTCGTCCCGCCAGATGGCTGCATGGCCCTTCAGTCTAGTGACTGCAAAATTCACCCTCGTATTCTCCTCAACCTCTTCATAATCGAAATACTGATGTATGGATCTGATCCAATCCATGAGCTCCTCTGCATTCAAACTCCCTTCATACATAGGAATTTCTATCTTCGGTTTGCTTCCAACTTTTTCCAGCATCTTGAGGACTTTGGCAGTTTCGTTTTCTTCTCCTGGTTCCACATCTTCATCAGATTCTTCTGAAGAACTCTCAGTTCTCTCATCAGGTGCTCTTCTCTGGGTTGTTTCCATTGTCTTCATTCGTTCACGCAGTCTCCGCACTTCTTCTATGAGGACTGCATTTGGTTCTGGTCTTCCTCGACCAATTCCTCGCCTTGGCGGCATCTTGGCTGCAAACACCTGTATCTTTTGGCTCTGATACCAAAATAATGTACCCGTAGCTCTTAGTGCACTCCTATAGTATAATGAGCAATGGATTTCAGAAAATACAAACAAAAATACCTTGTTGACTTCTAAAACACTGGAATGTCGAAATAAAAATCCTGTTTCACATTAACACAGGATCTGAATCTCTTTTCTGCATTCATACAGGACGCAATAGAAATACTATCAGTCTTTTTATATTTGCGTTAAAACGCTTTTACACCATATAACAATGCCCAGAAGTTTGACGTGATTTGGAATGTAATTTCAACCTGTGGAGATTCTGCCTAACGCAGGAGATCTGCGTTTTCATTTCAATGGCTTAGAACGTGATATACAGAATTCTGACCTGCCTAACATCAACGCATGTGCCGGTTTGGATCGCCCCTCTAACAGGTACAAACCACTATTTTTTTTTAACAGGAACAAACATATTTGCAACATATCTACGTTGCATTTCCCTGTCATTAACAGAGAACACTGAACCTTATTAGATTGATGCAATCCCAATGCGATATATCCACATTTAACAATTAACATGGTTATAATATTTGTGAACATCTATTGACCGACATTCAACACGTTACAACAGCATCTCTTCCATCGGCGGTCACACAAACATAGAAATATATTGTTTCCTCCGATTCTATGCAACTTTAATCGAGATCTCCCATGAGAATTCTGGAATCAATACGCTCCAACGCATGAACTGGCGGAGGATTTCAATTCACTGAACCTTTAATTACCGCAACTAACACTCCACATCAAACTCCGATGCCGTGATTCCGGGGATTTACGTTTACAAATTTTCGGTGCTCTGATCCGATCCGATCTAATAGGAGATCACACATCAAAAACTAACTCCCTCACGAAGAAAATCTCTTCGTTTTTTTATTACATTGTCTACTAACTAATCGATACACTATCTTCTAATTTAAAATTCTAACAAATAAAACTCCTAACTAGTAGCGCTCACTTACATCTGTTGTAACAATCTTATCAATAAGGTAGACACACCTATTACAATAATAACTAATTATTTATGAAATCGATCTCTTTAGCAACTGGACTTTAACACACAGCAATGATTTTCACCCTGTCAGGCCACAACATGTGGACAATTTTCCACATTGCTGGCCAGGTCCAAAATAAATAAATTGATTATAAATAGAATTTGAAATGTAATTATATATTTATAATAAAAAAAATTGTAAAATAATTTATTTTTCAACACAAAATTTAATATAAACATTATATTTTATGAATAATTAAAAAAAAAAATTCAAAGCATAATAACTTTCTTTTGATGAATGAATTTCATAAGTTAAGAGAAATTTCTTTGCTTTCAAAAATATTATTGTACATACTAATTAGCTTTTGATTGTGTAATTATGTTTTTTTTCCAATCTTATTTATGTTTTAGATATATAAATGTTTAAAAAGCACACAATTCTAGATATAACCTTATTTAATAGGAAATAGAATTAGCTAGTTGATGATCCTTATTGTGCATCCCAACTTTCCAAATTTTCAAGTGCAGGTGTAGGTAATTTTTTTATATTTTGTGGTTGAACAAAGGACCATTATGAAGAAGATTTCTATAGAAACCAAGGCAAAAATTAAGGGAAAATGGGTTGGAAATTCATGTACTCAACAAATTATCCCCAATGGATTGGGACAATACCAATGAATCTCAACAATTTATTGAGAGTTAAAAATTGGATGTTGATGTTCAAAGTGTATTAATTGGACATTATGAGAAATAGCTCATGGTTCAATAGGTGGAGAAGCAGAAGAAAATAAAGAACAATAATCTAAACATGGAGGAATTTTTAAAAAGATAGGGAGAATTATGTTCAACATCCATCAAACCCTCTATATATCCTATAAATTTGACTCGTAATCTCTTCTCATCAATTGTAGTTTTACTAGAAATGCTCCTTATTTCCTTTTCTAATTCCAAAGTTTCTTGCATTGTTTCAAATAGTATGTTCGTTCTACCTCTTTCAAAAAACATAAAAATGGAAGATGATAAAGCAGTTGCAAAATCCTCTATTAACACATTAGCTATAGGTCTGGAATCAATAGGAATATTATTTTGTGACATATCAATGAAACTCAACTATAGAAAAGACCTTTTTTTTTAAACAAGAACTTTTAATAGATCTCTGATACACAACTTATATCTCAATCCCATATATATAATTTCTCTTTCTATTCCATTACCCACTTAGAAACAATGTCCACATATGAATACAATTGTTTATAAATATATTTTTATATACTCAACATTTACATCGATAACCTCTTTGCAGATGAAAATGGGTAATGACTCTAGCTTCTACGTAATATATATATTTAAAAGTATGGGTGCCAGTCCACCACTCTAAAGTAGTCAGACTAACTTAATTTTGCATGTATATATCATCTTTCCTTTAATGTACTACTCAACCTATTCATTTATGTTCTCCTATATTAGGCGTCCTTAATACTTCGTTGTATAGTTCTATTATTTTCCTTCGTCAATCTAATAAATAAATCTTGGTATACAGTTCTAGTTCACTACACTTTATAGTGCATATGGGATTTTATTAATCATTTCTATTAATGGTATCATGGGGATTTTTAATCACCCTTTCAACCACCATACATACATATGTTACCTATATGACACTGGCATTTGCAATTATGTATTGAATTTTGAATTCTCTAGAGTTTTGTATGCTCCCTTCATTGGTAACTTCGAGGGTAACAACATAGAAATTAATTATACTATTATGGAAATTTTAATCTTGATCATACATCCTATCATCATGAAAAATTAATGGTCATCATTCCTTCTGCTCCGTTCTAGGGTAACCACCTTAGGGGTTGCCTTGGGCTCAGTTCATTGTAACATCTGTGTTCGAAGAAAAACTAGTGCTCTTCTTATGTTCACATTAGGGTTTCTTGATGATGCCTTATCACGCAAACCCACCACAGTGACTGTACTATTGTGTTTGGTTGCCCCAAGTTCATAGTTTTCAGAGTTTGCCTCCCTCAAAGGTTCTTCACAAACGTAACTTATTTTTTTGCTCACAAATTTGTTCTCCTGCTTTTGCTTCTATCAGCGATTTACCTTGTAAATCCATATCTAATAGTGGTTTGGTTTAAGTGATTAACAGGCCATGTCAATCATATGAAGAGAATTTCTCTGGGGTAGAGTATGCTTAAAAATTGTATCCCAACGGTCATGTCTCACTCTAGGTAATGGTAAACTTCTTACAGGTTTCTCTTTCTTTTTATTTAATGGTTATACGGTTGAGAATTTTTGTTCTATTTCACAATAAAGGTTGTTTTCAATAAATAGGTGGTTCTACTCTTTGCAATAGGGCTAGTATAAATGGTGAGGAAAGGGGATATACACCACTACAGTTAATCTACATTATGTAGGAACCATGGCTTTTAGGTCGTGAATTCTTTTATTTTTTCTCATGAGTTTTAATATCAATAATTCCCATTCTTCTTGGGTTTTCTTCAATTGACTAATTTGATCACAATTCAATGTTGTTAGAGGACCCTGGAGGCTGACTTAGCGCAATGTGTAAGAGTCCATTCTTACTTGGTTTACTTCTTTTCGGTGACTTAGATTTTCCAATTTTCCCATGTTTTTAATTTCATGTTCCTTCTCTTTCCAAGCCTACACTTGTTGATGGACAAGCCTTTGTTTCTAAATTTAAAAGGTGATCTAAAGTATTCTCTAAATTGATACTATTTATCATAAAGGTCTAACACTTAAGGTTTGACCCTTGATTCTCCTTTGTGTTATTAGGGGCTTGCGACTTGAATTGGCCATGAAATTTGACTACAGTATGTTTAATAGGAATGGGTACTTTTTAATGACTGTTGTCTTTAATTCTTAAGTTGTCTCATTCGACATACTGTAGCTTTCAATGGAATGTAAAAAAAAAATCTTTGGATTATAATGTAGTCTTTTTACATGGTTGGTGGTGTTATGTACAATTGTTAATTTTTCTTGGGGCATCTTTCTTGTTTTGGTTATCTGTTGTTAATTAAAACATATTTTGATGAGGTATTAGTTACTCAACCAGTTGTTGACTTTGTTTATATCTATATATACCAAATTTGGTTTCTCTATTTTTGGCAAGGAAACTTCTTTTCACCAGTATGACTGAATAGCTGAGTGGTTAATCAACTATCTATTTTTTACTGTCAATATAAAGGAATTAGAAAAGCTTACTAGTTTATGTCTACTTCCTCAAAATTTTCTATGAACAATTTCTTTTTTAAGTTTTCCCAATCTCTCGTGGTATTATGGCACACCAGTCGAACCATTATTGACTTTAAAGAATTTTATTGATGTTTTCTCATGTAAATGAATTACCAAAATGTAATTTATAGTTTTTCATTTTCTATTGTATTGATTTAGGGCTTCAACACATTATTCCTCTTTTTCTTGGTCCTATTCAAACCCTGCGAGAAATGCAACTCTTTGCTTGTCCTGGCGATGAACCACACTAGTTTGTTCGAAACGCATCGACAAATGATAGATCTTGTGATTTATGCCGAAAAATCTCTCGTAAACCTGATATGGATCACAGAAGCCTCAACTCATCAAATGAAACTCTTGTTTTCCTTTAGTTTGGTTGTGTGGTAATAAGAAAATGTTGTTGTAAATTATTATTCTTGTCTAAAAATACGGTTGTTGTTTCTCTTACCTCTGAAAATCATTATGTTGTTCTCGATAATGACCCACATAATTACTATGTTTATTTTTTATTCGCACTCATGTAACATTATATCAAAATAAGGAAAAGTATCCTTTCCTTTATCTTATAAAGGATATTTTCTATTGCCTATCAGTTAAAACTACATCATTTTTCTTTTCTTTTTTATAATTTTTTTTCTAAACAATAGGCAAGGGGACCTTGTTATGGGTTCTCCTAACCCTATTGTTGTAGCTTTTGGGATTGATGCTAAGGAAACTTCTAATGTAGTATCTAACCCAATGTCTTGTTAATATTTTAGGATATTCTTATAATAATAAGCTACTCTATGATAATATTTTTTTTAATCAATTGTACTAATGCACAAAGATATTTTCTTTCATACATTCTACAACTCTTACATCTAAAAATAATATTTTAATTTTCTATTTTTCTTCAACCATTACTTCTATAATTCAAAATATCTTACCAGGGTTGGACCGAAAATGGTTGTAGCTAATTTATCCTACCATGAGAGTGATTAGTTCTTTGCCTCAAAACCACTCCTTATTTTGTATCTAATTCATGTTCAAAATTAGCTACTACATTAATAGGACATTCTTAGCTAAACAAATCTACATAACATTAACCATGCTTTCTAGAAATGGAACTATTACATTAGTAGGACATTCTTAGCCAAACAAATCTACGATAATTATCCATACCTTCTAGAAATGTGAGAAAAACTATTACAGCCATCTGAACCTTAAGTTAGCTTTTCCACTGACTACCCCCAAGCTCTTCTCTCCCTCATAAGAAAAGTTCTTTCAGGAAAGCATCTTCTTGCAAATGGATTTTGTTCTTTCTCCCTCAGACCCCTTGACCAGGGTCCTTCCCACTTATCTTGGTTAGAAGCAGTGTTTATCTCCCATTGGTTCCATCCAAAATCTTATTGTTATCTCCCACAATATTTCTATTGAGAATCACTGTCTTTTTCTCCCACAACATTCTCTTCTCCCTAGGAAAAATTGTGGCATTCTTCTCTAGCCACTTTTCCTTTATGCTCCTTGTAGTGTAACTACTTCCCAATTGTCTCTTGTTAGTTTAAGTTATGTCTTACCCTATCAATCCTTAACACATTTCTAAATTTAATTTCTCACATCATTTATTTCTTTTGAAAATAGAAATAAAATAAAATTTCATCACATGTCATTTTTATTTATTTACTCTCACTAACTTTTTCAACCAAAATTTAAAAGTTATAATTAAATTTATTGGGGATATTACATATCCCCTTCCCTTAAAAGGGACACTATCACTTGTGTTTTAGATTCCATTCTTCTTTGGAATCTCATAGAGAAAGGATCCTCCATTTTATCCTTCATCTTTTCACTAATCTCTACATGCCCAAAAGTGTTTCACTTTGTTTCGAAGGATGGTTTAGTTTCTAGAGTAAATCTCACTCCTTTTCAAATTCTACACTCCATTTACAACACGTTCTCATCCATGTTAATTAGGAACCATCAGTTGGATTCTATGTACCCAAAAAGGGTAATGCATCTTAGCCCAACAAGGGTTAAGAGTCTACACATAACATGAGTTAGGAACATTACTATAAGTACATCAACAACACCAAATATTTTTTCTGTTGATTACCCAATGGTTTATGCCAAATTATATGGACCCCACTACATGGTTCCACTATAATTTCAGACCATGGAAATACCAATTTCATTTGCTCTATTTACATAGTGGAAATAATATTTCAAAAATTGTTTATTATTCTTGCATTGGGTAGCATTGTTATTCTTTTATCTTGATTTTAATTTTTTCATATGCATTAGTAATGCATGATAAAAGTTTTTGATAACCTCATTTTTCCCACCATTTTCAAGGTGGCTACATTGTTGTCTACTTTTCCAAGAAGACTTAGCTATGCCCATCTGGGGCTTCTTTTCTATTCTCCTTTAGACAAAAACCATGAGTTCACATTGCAACATTGTTTTTTAATTTTGGCCCTTTGTCGTTCAACATTCAAAGTTATTAATGAGGGTTATATGTATTTTTATTCTATGTACAATTGTATGGTTTCTCCCCTCCTGCACTCATATGCACACTGACACAACTACAAAAAACTAGACTTAGAGTTTTCTCCTCATGTTTACAAATACAACACTCGGCCATAACCTTTTTTTTCACTAGGTTGGTCCAAGAACCCAATTTATGTTTACCTATTTATCCCTTGATGTTAACCCAAATTAGTCTTTAGTTAAATTCCATCAATTAATTAACTCTCTTGGTTATTTTATTTTAGGTTAGTTCAACTCTTTTCCATATGCATAGGACTATAAGTAAGTTAGTTAGTGAACTTTCCATTGAGTAAACAATACCAATCTATTACTGTATACAGATCTTATGTCCATTCCATCCATCAGAGTTAAACCAATCGTAGTTGCTTGTTATTTTAAGGGTTCATTGTTTCTTCTTTGAAGTTATGTGCTCACAATGCCACATACACATTGCATTGTGCAACAATGAACCTATACACATGTACACACATGCACGTATAACTATGACTCAACACTTTACACATTATCAAATAGAGTCCAAAGATTACTCTATCTCTCTTCACGTGAGCCATACAATACCACCTCCTATGCTTTTCAATGATCACAATATAAAAGTCCTACTTGGTAGGAATTCCTTTTTGGCCAGTATATAATTCTTTCCATGTCATCTACAACATTCATCTTCCAATTCCGACGACCACTCCTGATAACCATATCAAACATAATGGAATTTTCATATATATATATTCTGCATTATTATGTTTGTAACATATACACAATTTAAGTCGGGGTTAAGTTAAATCCCTTAAATGTTTTTTATTATTCTTTATTTCCATGGACACAACCAACCAACTAGGTTGTCACGTTATTGTTTCCACTCTGAATTTTAGCCTTGGTCAATTCCACCTCAATACAAGGATGTGTAACATTATCATCACATAAAATATTTTTTAATATACATCTACGTGATTTCTTACTTTTCTTTTGTCCCCAAGCACAACCAACATACTATTATCACTCTTACTCTTTAAT
The DNA here is from genome assembly GCA_031772625.1 of Pinus tabuliformis. Classification (NCBI taxonomy): domain Eukaryota; kingdom Viridiplantae; phylum Streptophyta; class Pinopsida; order Pinales; family Pinaceae; genus Pinus; species Pinus tabuliformis. The sequence continues at coordinate 605,029,980 of CM062807.1, forward strand.
TAAAGAGTCAAAAAATGTTTTTTTATTTTTATTTTGTTACCTCAATAAATGATCTTCACATTTTTTCTTAGCTCACTAACAGTTTGTGGGTTTGATAAGGATTTTTAAACTATAATTTCGTTTGCATCACATAGTTACCTATTACCACACACATAGTTTTCCTTGAAATGTTATTGGCCATTCTTGTTCCCTCATTCTTTAGATTGTTCTGATATCTGAAACTAAAATTTTAGATTATAAGTATGCTGATTCCTGACATTCCTAAATCAAGAAAGCCTCAAAAGATTTCTTTTTAAATTTTTCATATATATATATATATATATATATATATATATATTATAGGTATATGATTAGTTCTTCCACTATCTTATCAATGTGAAAAACCAAACCTATTCGTGATAGCCATGGAATTTGACTCATAGTTATAAGTTGCAACATTTAGCATGTTCTTACTTGAGTTATGTTTCTATTATATATTTCTCCTTTGATGAATATATTCAGTTTATCATGTTCACTTGTAACACATATTAACATTAGTTACCTCTTCTGTTTTTATTACACTCTATTCTACATAATGTAGGGTTTTCTTTTCATCCTCTTCACAATAATTTCCACAGGTACTTACATCCTTATGCAACATATTGCATATATTTTATTATATATTTATACCCTCAAACCAGAGTATTCATAGTGAAGGTTCCCATCCTTCCTAGTCTTTTTGGTATATTAATTCTTTTAACAAGGCTCTTGCATATACAAGCATAAATTCATGTAATTATTATTTAACTTGCATACCATACATCTATCAATGTCTACCTTAGGGCTCACAATACTTCCCTGAACAACAATACATCACATTTTTGGTTCTATTTTAGCCTTAAAATTAAAACACCGATTATTGCATACATATTTCCATAGAAATTTTACATGATAGGTCCAATTTTTCAACTTTTCCGTCCAGGTTTCATGTACATATTAACTTTTAGCATGAACGAGTTATTATTATTATTTTTATTACAGAAAACATCATCCATTTATGGCTATCCACAATTTTAATCTCCACTTCATTATTTTCCACGTCGTTTTTGAACCCTCTTAAGTGTCACGTACATAAATATTTTAAGCATTACTATATTTGATCTTGGGTATGTTAGCATTCTCTAGATTTGTTACATTGATATCTACATAGTCCATTTTCACAACTACTGTTGGAAAAAAGAAATTGTATTTCCATTTATGCTTCTCTTTATCTCATTGATACCCATCACTTCTATGCATAGGTTTTGGACTTAACCTCTAGGTAACAACCTCTCTTGGGTAATTTTTTGTTTTCTTTCCTCTAGTACTCTCACTCCATGATTCCAAATTTATGATGGTACAAGTGTAATAAATTAGACTGATTCCTTTCTGATTAACCAATAACATCCTAGTTATCTTTGCTTTTGTATGGACACTACTTGTTGTCTATATTTTCCTTTTGAAATTGACTCTCGACAAGGATTACTCTATAATCCTACTACTAAGGATATTTCCTCACATCAATTATATAGGTGCAATGATTTAATCTTATAGTTATGCAGTTTTCCAACTTTGCTTCTACCCCCATTTTGATTCTTTTAATTTTTCATTTCCTTCATGATAGAATATCAATTTGCTATACTAATATTGTTGTCACAAGTACATTCAAGGCCACGCCAATTTTTTCCTCAATATAAATTATTAACAAAATGTACAGATGATGAATTCATTCCAAGATAATTATGATAGTCATTCTAATGAAAACCTTCGTTATTGTTCCATACACAGGTTTATGGAAATGCATACCCATGCAATTATTAGAGTGTACATATTTCCAGTTCATGACCCCTTTCCCTTTCAGGATACTTTCTTTTATCTTGGCCTACTAGGATTGGGTTCCATGTATGAACTGAGTAGCCAACATTTAGATTCTTATCTTAAACATCTTACATTTTCCTTGAAAGGGTTTTATTATCTATAAGAAAACTTGAATACGAGTTTTTAAAATTATCTTGATCTTAATACTAGGTTTGGTTACAACTTACCAGATATAACTATCATAATTTTTTTTATATCATTCATTTCCAGTTGATAGAATTTTAAAAAACTAAAAATTTTAGGTACCAATCCTACTTGGTATATTTGGTCTTGTTCTTTCAAGTTCCAAATTTTCAACATATCCATCTAAAAACATAAAATGCATTAGGAAATCTCTGGTTAGTAATAGAAAGGACACTTTTGTCATAAACAAGGCATAGAACAAAGGATTTGCTGATTTTTTTAGTAAATTTATGTTTGTGGCATATAGTGTCTTACATGGAAATTTAACACCCATAATGTTTCCAAAATTTGAAAGGCTTTTATAGCTAAGTCTAGAAACAAAAGTTGGACATTGGTTTTTATATGAAAATCATATAATTATAAGAGTATATGGTTCATAATTGAAACATTTTAAGATATTATCTTTCTTGACACCCATAATATTTTCTTTGGAGTACATAAAACAAAGACTTGATTCAAACTACATACATTTTTCTTCTAAGAAACATAAAGTTTCTTTTATATTAAAATGGAAGTTAGTCCATTCATAGATAACCCAAGAGTTTCTCAGGGGATACTTGAAAAAATGCTTCTAGACTTGGATCTTCAATCAGGAGAAAAGTTAATTATGGCCCTTATTAGGTTATTTCAAATAAGTGGACCGTGCAACCTAGATCTACCCATTATGACCATGATATATAAGTAGCATTGTATGAACTTGTAAATCAAGACAATTGGGAATGGGTACAACATCTACTACAAGAAGATAGAATTTTAATATTACAAAATCAAATAGGTAATCTTGATTAGGAAGAAATGATGCATCAAGCACTAGTTATTTAGACTTCCCAACAAAAAGAGTATACAAATAAAAGAACATGTCCATAATCATTTCAAACTATTTCAAATATTTAATAAATTGAAAAATCAAAAACATCAAGGATCAAGGATTAATAAAAGGATAAAGGTAAACATGTACAAATTCAGGGCAAGACTTCAACAACCAAGCCTTCCATTGGATATATTCCTTCAACTATTTTAGAAAGTTTAAATGTTGAAGAAGGGAAAGAAAATACTACAAGTTTAGAGCAATCAAAACAAATCAATTTACTCTATTAGTTTATGGATATTAAAATTTAGAATGTCCAAATAAGAAAGGAGATGTATCCTTAAATTTTGAAGTGGGGATCTTCTCAATCAATATTATTATTAGCCTTATATTTCAAAACTATGTATTTGAATATGGCTATTTTAGAGCCTAAAACTCAAATGGTAAAAGAAGTTGAAGATTATGCATTAGGGGAATTTCAAGATAAAAAATAGGCCAAAAATAAAGTACTAACAAAATCTACTTTAAAACAACCTATAGGATTTAAGGTGATGAGGTCATATCGAGGGGGGAAATATTTTTTGGAAGCGAAAGAAGAAAATTGTTTTTCTTAATCGTATTTTGAACTTACTTCCTTATAGGTTTAGTCAAATTTCAAGTGTAGGAACTCATTAGATGTGGAATTAAAGTTTTCTTCCAATGAGTATACAATCCACATATTTTTTAGTAGACTGAAACTTAGAAAAATTGAAAATACCTGAAAACATGTTTATTTCTTATACTTTTGAGTGGACCCACAACGAGAAAAATTGGGAATACATGAAAAACATGTTTTTTTATAGAAACATATATTTTTTTGCAACTTAATTTTTTCTTAGTGTGGGTATACTGAAAAGTATGTAGTGTGGATACTCATTGGATACATAATTTAATTCCATATCCAATGACTTCCTACACTTGAAATTTAGTAAATCGATAAGAGAATCAGAAGAAAAAACAATTAAAAAGTAGTTTTCTTTATTTTCTTTTACAAATTAATCATTTTTATTTTATTAATTTAACTACCATATTAGTATTTTCCTTAAAAGGCCCATTTTCAACCTAAAAATTCCTCTAATTAAACCACCGATATTAAATCTAAGTTGGAAGAAATAAATATGGTGAATAAAATATATCTACAAATACAAACACCTAAGGTACATGGATATGATGTGGAATTTAGTTGGTATATTTATGATTTAAAAAATGTCTATCAAAATTGGAAACAATGGAAGCAAGAGAATGTGGCTAATAGGACAAAGCAAAAAATATCCAATGAATAAGAGCACTTGATAGCATATTTAGGTGTAGATCTTCAAAATGTAAAATATATACAAAATTTAATTAAAAAGAAGGGCACTGATATCCAAGTATTCAAAAGAATCTCAAGATGTCGAATATTGATCATGTGCAAAAACTAGAACTTGAAGCAATACAACAAGAGAAAGATAAATTATTGCATTAAATGATTCAAATGACAGTAAAATGAAATTGTGTCAACACCAAACTTAATAATTCTAAAAGGAAATGATGAACTCATGAGCTCAAAACCTTCCTCAAATAAATCATTTACACTAGTTGAACCTTCAGAGCAATTGGAAAAAGAATTAATTTATTTAGTTATTAAAGAGATTGATATTGGGGATCTTAAAAAATTGATCATTATTTAAAATAATGAAGTTTGTATTATGAAGTATCAACTAAAGGAAAAGGAAGAAAATGTGACAGAAGAGAAAAATGTCAATGAAAAACTACCAAAATACTTAGAGTAAGCATAGGGGAAGGCTAATTGGTAAATCATATTTGGTTGGAGAAAAACTTATTCTTTGGGATGATATTATTTCATAAATAACGAAGTTCTGGCATTCGTTCAGACTGATAGATGATGAGTATACTTTAGATTCACAAGTTTAGGAAAACATTAGAAAAAGTCAAGAAGAGTTGGGAAATAAGACACAAGTAATAAACAATATCATGAAGTTTCTCAATTCAAATATTTGAAGTGAATTAAAAATTTTAGGTGTCAAGGATTGTACTTCTTCTATCATGGAAGCTACTAGGGTGTTGAGAAGGAGAAATTTAACACAACAAGGTCAAACTAAATTTATTTTAATTTAGAAAAATGTTAATATTTTTATGAATAAATTCCAAAACTTAGTAGAGATGGGACTACCTTCATGTGAGAACAGGAAAGGGGATCTCATTCAATATGAAGCATATAACGAAATATTATTGAAAGATACATCTAAATTTCAAGACATGGATGGATTGTTAAAGGGTCAAATCATTGTTGACAAATTAATAGATGATTCCTATTTAATATGCAAACCAAATGCAATGCTCCATCATACGAGAAATATATTGATCTAGATATAACCTTCAAAAATATGGTGAACTACAACTGTCCTATAGGTAATAAGTAGGAGAAGCATAACTTAATAGTATGGGGATTGGTAAAACAAATTTATTTTTCAAGTGGTGAGTTTCCACATGTCAACAATTATTGTTACAATTCCTAAATTATAGAATTTGAATTTATTTTTTGGAAATTTTGTCCTATAAACTAGTCAAACAGCTAATACAATTAGCTAGATTTTGTATAAAAGAAAGTAAGAGTTTAAGTCCAAAGGGTTGGAATTTTAAGGGATCAAGGTTAAAGTTTGAAGAATTATAAAGGACAATTAGTAGTGGTATTTTTATGATCCGTAAACTGTTGTGGATATTCCATTGGACAATTTGTCACAACAGATCTGATAATAATATATTAAAATTTTGAATTTCTACACTATTACAGTTTTATTAAAACTGTAGATTTGTAAATTTAATTATAATTAGTGCATGCATGTGAATGGAAATTATGAAAAAAAGTAGAGAACAACAAAATAATCTCACACACACAAGACACAAGATATGCTTTGGCAAACCCTTTTGAGAGAAAACCCAACTAGAAGGTGAGCCCACTCTGCTCTCTTTCTTTATTTGGAAAATATGGCTGCAGGTACAAAGAAGTAATGTTTGTGGCCCGTGGGCTGCTACAATGCATAGATCCTCTCTATGTAATCTACCTCCTATCTCTCCTGGCTATCTTTCCTTAGCTATGGAACAAAATTCTCTCAAAAGAATGGAATGTCTCTTCCTCCTAGTGGCCCGGTTATAGCATAGCCCGATAGCCTACTAGTGGTTAATTTTGACTATATCAACTCTTAACTAGAGTTTTTTTTTGCTGAAGCAAGCGTTGATCCTTCTATTTCATTAAATCAAAAGAGAAATTACAAATTGTACAAAAACCCGATCCTTTATAAGAAGACGGGAAGACGAATCCTTGCAAATGTCAAGGACCCCCCGCACTACTACATTGTGCACCCAACTTAAGCTAACATGGAAAGTCTACCAGAGCCCCCACCCGCTAGGGAAAACCCTACAAACACATTCCTCGAAGCTGACTAACCAACACAAACAACCCCAATCATGTGGAACCCACACCTCACAAAAGAGGGAAAGGACGTGCCAAAAGCTTAATGAATAAGGCCCAGCTGGCCCACAAAACCAAACTATCATTCTCTGTCATTGATCCTAGCTATTAGATCCAACGGCCAGGAATCATATCGCGCACCCAAACATGTCTGAAAAATAAAGTGCGATCAAGGGCGATATTACAGTCAATCCCTTGTCCACGCGTAGTAATCTTAATGGGATCGCTACGAAAACTCAAAAACCACAAACCACTCATGGGACGAGCGATTACTGGAGAGCCAGCCCAGGTGTGGTTTTTAGACTTCAAAGTTGGAAGAGGGAGAATACCAGCAGCCAGAAAATAAATTATCATTATCTTTCTGTACTTTCCACGGCGTCTGTTCCCAAAACTGAGCTTGTTGAGAAATGACCCCGTAAATTTGTCATTTGAGATCCTGAGGCTCCCCTTTACCTGAATCCGGTAGAAAGTGAGACAAATCCTAGCTTGCCTTTCCATCAAATACATGCCGAAAGGTTGAGAGACATCTTGCCGGATAAATCAATTCATGCTTGTTATCTGGGTCTGATAACAAAACATTTCCCTATCTTCTGCAGCTTGTTCCTTGCAGAGAGACTTTAAACGGTTTTGAGGAATCTCTCGCCACTTGTACGCTATCTCGCAATCTGCATTGTTCACCCCTTGGTTGGCCAGAAGGTCCACTAGTTTATTGGTCGAACATCGAACATGGTTGAAACTCACCGTTCTCAGCCCTTGGAGGTGAACCTGGATTCTTTGGTAAACCAGGATTAGTTTCCAGTGATTAGAAGCTTTCTCTGGCTGAGTACCACAATTAATTCTTTTCACAGAGTTAATAGTAATCTCCGAGTCCACTTCAACAATGACGTTAGACCAATGATTCTGGATCAGAAACTCTAGACATTGTTCCAGAGTCATTAATTCTGCCATATTATTTGTGGCTCTTCCAAGATGATAGTGGAAGATAAATATAATTTTGCCTTCTTCATCTCTTAAAACTCCTCCATAACCAGTTGTTCCCATGTTTCCTTTTGAAGCTCCATCAATGTTGTATTTCAAATAGCCTTTCAGTGGAGGTTGCCAAAACTCCTTCCCTATATCCATTTCTATGTCCTTCTAATTAGACCTTGGGGAATAATCCCTTTCATTCCCAATTGTCTGAGAATTCTCAACTCAGACAAAGAGGGGGGATTTCTTTGGAGATTGCGAACTGTGGTACTAACTGTCTCCTGAAGTTGTTTCAGGATAAGATCAAAAAGGCATTGTGGGGTGGACTTTTCACTTTTGAAAATCCTTTTATTCCTTTCTTTCCAAACATTCCAGATAATGAAGCTTGGCGTGAAGGCCCAGGCCAGATTAATGAACTCATTCTCTGAAAAGTTTACTCTCCAATTGTTTAGGGTATGAGTGATACTACTTTTGTCCCTATCTGACTGCTAGAAAATGGAAGAGAAGGAGTCCCATAACTAGGTAGTATAAGAGAAGTTGTTAGGAATGTGCTCCATATTCTCCTCCTTTTCTTCACAAAGCTGACATCTAGAAGGCCCCATAACACCCCTTTTCCGTATTTTGTCCCAGGTTAAAATTTTCTTATGATGAACCAACCACATGAAAAGCTTGATTTTCATCCAACCTTGGTACTTCCAGAGGAGCTGCCATGTCTTTTCTGGAACCCTATTATCAATCCCAGGAAGAATATTTTGGCTTCCTTAAGATTAAAGTTACATTTATTGTTATTTTCCCATATTAATTGATCCTGCCCCTCTATAACTAAAATCATCCTTTGCTTAAGCAAGCTCCCAAGAGCCTCTACCTTAATTTTAATGGACCTATCATCTCTGTAGTCAAGTTTCCTCCAGCTTCTCCATTTTCCTGAGGTCTGCACTAGATCCCAGAAATCCTTGACTTTGTTTAACCCTTGGTGATTTGTTTCCTACTTGAGGCTAACAAAGTCCTCTGTTAACAGTATTGGTGCTTGCTGCCACTTGTCTTCCCAAAAGAGTGCAAGATCCACTGCTCTAATTTCCCAGAAATTATTATTTTGAACTAGGCTTCTGTTATCCTAGGCTCCATTCCAGATGTGAGACCCTTTCACATTACCAGACATTATTATTAGATCCTTAGTGTTCCAAGAGCTGGCATATTTTTCTTTCCAGATCCTTTCCCACTGTGCTTTTGGCTCTTGAACCCAGCCCCACCAAAGCTTGCCTCCTAGAACTTTATTAAGAATCTCCTGATCATCCAAGCCTAGTCCCCCATATCTCTTGGGTTTACAGATTTTGTCCCAAGAGACCAGGACCCATTTCTTCTTAGTTTCTTCTTTACCCTAGAGGAAATCTCTTTAAATGCTTCTAAATTTCTCTAAAACACTTTTGGGAGCTGGGAGGGCTGATAACATGAAAACCGGGATCAATTGTAGGACCGCCTTTGTCAGAACCAACTTGCTTGCCATGTTCAAGACCCGGAAGGTCCAATTTTTGACGTTGTCATGCAATTTATTAAGCAAAAATTCCTATATACTTTTGTGCATTGGTTTGTCTGTGAGAGGAATTCCCAAATACTTTGTGGGAAGGGAATCCCTTTGGAAGCCCAGAATTCTGGAAATGTTTCTCTGAATAGCAAAGTTAGCGTTTAAGAAGAAGATTTTTGACTTGGAAAGATTAACTTCCATACCTGTGGCCAAAGCAAATTCTTTCAAGATTTGATTGTAGGCTGAAGCTTCTTTGACTGTGGGGAGCCCTTGCAGCATGGTATCATCTACAAATTGTTGGTGAGTCAGAGTTTGACCATTCTCAGATAATTGAAGACCATTGATTTTTCCCATTGCCTTGGCATGCTTAATAGATCTGCCAAGTCCCTCCATCATAAGAATAAAAAGAAAGGGAGAGAGAAGGTCTCCCTGCCTGAGGCCTCTAGATGGAATGAAGATCTCTGAGGGGGAGCCATTCACCAAAATTGAAAAGCTGGAAGAGGTCACCAGAGCCATGACCCATCGGATCCAGTTGTGGTCGAACCCAAAAGCAGTGAGAACCTTTTTGATGTAAATCCAATTAACCTTGTCATAGGCTTTGGCTATATCTAATTGCATGATCATCCCCGCTTGCTTTTTACTAGTAAGCGTGTGGACCACCTCATGGGCTTGAATAATGTTATTTAAGATATGTTTGCCCTCCACATAACCTGACTGTTCCTCTGAGACTAAGGAAGGAAGGAGAGGTTTAAGTCTATTTGCCACTACCTTAGAGATTATCTTGTAAACCACATTGCATAAAGCTATGGGTCTGTATTTGTCTGTAGTTTGGGCTGATTCCTGTTTGGGGATCAGGGAGATGAAGGAAGTGTTGAGGGCTTTTAGGATCGTTTTGCTGGACCTGGAATCCTCCACCACTTCCAAAATGTCCTGTTTGACAATATTCCAACAAGCTTTAAAGAAGTCAACATTAAAACCGTCCAGACCTGGTGATTTCTAGTTCTTCATGTCATTGAGAACCTCGCTGACTTCCTCTTCAGTAATAGGTTTGTTGAGATTAAAATTGTCCTCTCTAGACACTAACTTAGGGCTATGCCTTGTAATTTCCTTGATGGAATGCTCCCTGTCTAGATTGTTTTCATGGGTGATGTTTTGGAAATACTAAACAAGCACGGCTTCAATACTCTTATGGGTGTTCTGGAGCTGTCCATTCTCATCCTTTATCGTTGAGATTCTATTGTATGATCTGTTAACCATAGTATATCTGTGGAAGAATCTTGTATTCCGTTCTCCTTCCTTGAGCCATTGAACCCTAGACTTCTACCTCCAGAATGTTTCCTCTTGTTTGCATAACTTATCCCATTCTTGGTGATGCTTATCAGCCTGATCACTTTTGACTTTGTCAAAGCCATCTTTGATTAGAGCCTGGTTGAGATCCTGTAATTTGATTTCCAATGATCTTTTGTTCACAAAAATGTTACTAAAATCCTTTTTGTTCCACTCTTTTAGCCCGAACTTGACATGCTTTAGTCTTTAATGAAGAAGGTACATTTTTTAGCCCTGGAATTGCAAGTCCTCTGGCCACCATTTTTCAATGTTGCTAATGAAATCCGGGTGGGAGAGCCACATATTCTCGAATCTGAAGGGCATGTTCCTGGGAGAAATCAAACCCTTGATTTCCAGTTGAATCGGCCAGTGGTCGAAACCTCCAAAGGGAAGGACTGTTGCTGTTATTTCTTTATCTGTAAGCAAAATCTCCTCTGATAACATGAACCTGTCTAATTTAGAGGCTACCTGTGCCTCACTTCCTCTTTTGTTGTTCCAAGTAAAAAGGCCATTGCTTAGGTCTAAATCAACTAGTTTCATCTCATCTGTGAAAGTCTGAAACTCTAAGGAGTCTTTTTTGAACACTCTAGTGCCTCCTTTTTTTTCCGAAAGGGATTTGATCATATTAAAGTCCCCTCCCGTGATCCAAGGAATCCCAGCCTGTTTGTGCCTGAGATCAATTAGGGAGCCTAACAATTTGAGTTTGTCATATATTCTTTGAGGGCCATAAACATTTGTGACCAGGAATGTTTTTGAATCCCCCACTGGTTGAATTACCACTGATAAGTAGTTTCTAGATGCTTTTGCATCTGTTATACTGATTTTCTTTGGATTCCATAGAGTTAGAATGCCCCCTGCTGTGTTTTAAGCGTTAACCTCTAGGAACTCAAATCTATTGAGCCATTTGTTGTGGATTTGTTTTATTTTCTGGATGGAACATTTCATTTCCTAGATGAAGATAACATCTGGCATTTCCAGTTTCATTCTATGACTAAGCATTCTTTGTTTTCTTTTACTACCTAGACCTCTAATATTCCATGATGTGAGCTTCATATTTAAAGATTTGTAAATGAGTAACTGGTTAGTTCTTTCATCTTACCTGAGTCTATCATTAACTTTCCACACTCCATCAAGAGGTCCTTCTACTTTTCCTTGCCTCTCTTTTTTCCTGCATTTCTGGTCGCTAATCTTGTAGCAATTTTCATTATTTTCACTCCTCTGTGTTCCTGTTTTTCAAGTGTTTTTTCTTTATCCCATCCTCTTTCCTGAGTTTTCCATAAGAATAGCTGCTGAATTTTGTTGTAGTCTTCTTGGGGTAGTGATTCTATCCCTCCCGTGGATCCCTGCATCAAGAACCCTTCCAGATCTAGTTGTTCCTTATCTAGAATTTCCTGAAGTGCATGATCTTCCAGATCTATTTCACTTTGGGTCATTTCCTAATCCATCTCTAGTTTTGTTTCACTCATTATAGTTTCTTTCTTATTATCCATCTCTTGTGTTGGGTAGTAGTCTTCTTTCATTTCTGTTTCCTTTTCATTAGGGCCATCCTCAATAGATTGGTCTTCATTTTCCATTTCTACATTCTCTTCCAGTGCTTGATACCTATTTTCGTTGACCCTCTGCCCCTCATTACGAAGTGGCCTTGGTCCCTTTTTGCCACCTTTTCCTCTACTCGTCACTTTCTGGAACCTATCTATGTCCTTCATTTCCTTAGGTTTTCCCTTGTTTTCTGCTTGACTGAGAGGGCAATCTCTGATCAAGTGTCCATGCTCATGGAATTTATGACATCTAAACAGGATATGCTTGTAGTCTACCATTTGCACCCATTCCTCATCAAAAACTTCCAGGATGACTTCATCCAGAAGAGCTCTTGATAGATCCATTTCTACATAGATCCTTGCATAGGAAGTGTATTTGCCTCTTCTTGTGGCTTCCAAAACTTTGGCAAAAAGTCCTATTTTTTTTCCTATGGTAGCAAGCGATTCAGTTTGCCAATAATCGAGAGGAAGAGAATAGAGTCTTACCCAGACCAGTACCGAAGTGAAAATCTCTCGCTCTGGCACAAATTTCATCTTCCAAGGCTGCATATAGAGGCCAGTAGCTGCATAAAAGTAGGGTCCCCCTTAGAATATTTTGTCTTTGTCTTCGATGTTTGTGAACACCATAGTGAAGAATCCCTTTGACCTAAGATGCAAGTCTATACTTCCTTTGGGTTTCCAGTGATACTTGATCCACAACTGTAAAGCCTTTTATGTGGGCCATAATCCCATAAACTTGCAGATTATAGCATAGGTCCCCATATGTTCCCTGTGTGCCTGTAGTGTAGAATTGTTTAACAACACTCTAGGAGTAATCTCCATTTTGGGTCTGCATGGTCCCTTTTTTTTATTGTTCCTTGTGCCCTAGCTTTTGTCTTCTTCTTCCTTGTCTTTAGCGCTGACATTTTCCTTTGGCCTGCCCCTATCTATCTCCTTTTCATTATTACTTTGTTCCTCTTCCACAGAATCTTTGACTTTTCCCAGAGGGGACTTGCCTCTAGTGGCAACATCACTTTTGTAGGAGGGAGGGAAGCTCCCTCCTCTGTGTTCCTCCATAAGGAGCAGGCGATAAACTTCTTCGAACCCTAGCTGCATGTTTTTCTCTTGTTGCGCGTTCTTCAACTTCTTACGATCATCGGCTTGTCAACTCTTAACCAGAGTTACAATATAAATTATTCTAGATATTTTACATCACAAAAACATGACTGGGCCCTTTTCCATGAATAATGGGGGTTGACACAACATCTTCTCAAACCATGGTGGTGAAAACAGGAAGTTCAACTTCTAAGTGGCATAACTTTTGCATACGAACTCTAATTGACGTGATTCTTACATCGTTGGAAATATTTCTGAGTGTAGAATAGCATGAAAATTTGTTTCATTAAATTGGTACAGTTTTAACCCCAAAAAAACATCATTTTATTCCTGAAAACTGTCTCATAATGTTTCAGACCTCGTTTTACCAAACTGGGTCCTGCTGGTAAAAATGGTCTCATGAGTTGATTCCTCCTTTACTTCCACTTTGAATGCATCGAGATGGATGGAAAATAATATAATAATCCAATCCAGATCATTTTCAACCTTAAATATTCACTCTCTTAGTTTGTGATAATATGTAAATATCTATTTTATTGTATCCTATTATATACATAAGCTTTTTCTATCTATGTATTTGATGTCCAAGTGATGAGAATAAATATTGAAGACACCAATTTGGCACCACTTCCCATGTTTTAATTTCTTCATTGGTATATAGATGTATGAAATTGAATGAATGATACTATTAGTATTTGGTATGATTATTTACTATAAATCATTTGGGTTATGCTTATATCTCTGTCCAAATGCATCTTGTGTTGCTACTAAATTCTTTTGCTTAATATGTGTTCTATATAACAATATTGGAATATTCATTTGTATAAAATATCTTCATATTGTCATCTATAATTCCTTTATATTATTCTTAGCCATTATCCTATAATTCCAAACTATTTTTTACATTGGAATTGATTACCAAGCGATTGAAACTATAATATCTCATATCCTTAGATGTTCTTAAGAGTTTCACTAAATGTATAATTTTGAAGTGAGGAATTGGAGTGTTTATAGTTCCTTGGAATAGTTCCCTAGCCAAGAACATTTAAAGGATAAAACAATGAATGTGAGTTCTATATGCATTTTTAAGCATTTTAGGAGAAGGGTGATTAGAAGAATAGCATGGGCCTCTTATGCATTTTAAGTGTTGGTTGATTATTTTCATTATGTGCAAACCAACATCGTAATCAACATAAATGTTTACAAATGACATTATTACAAACTAGTTTTGAACATCTTTTATATAGTTGGTAGCAATTTTATTTGAAATGAAACATCTTTTGCAACTATTAGTTTTATCTTGATCACAAAATATTTTATTTATTTTTCATTTATTTATATGTTTAATTTATATTTAAAAAAGCACATCAAACACTCAAATTATACAAATTAGGGGAAAATTTATGAAATTTTTTTTAAATTCGTTATATTAAAAAAACTCCAATTCATATTTTGGGAAATGGAAAAAATAAATATTTTTACAAATTTTAAAAATAAATATGATTTATAAAAATCAAATTACTAAAAGAATTGTTAATAAGAATTTTATTTTTTTTATTTTTTAGAGACTAAATTGAAAAAATGAGTTTAAAAATAACTCATAACTAAAAATTCGTTAATTCTATTGATATGTTAAAGGGAATCTTTAGGAAATATTAATGGAAAACTCACAAATATTTGCAACAATGTTTCGAAGAGAAAGCATAGAAAATGGTCTTTGTGATAACTTTGAGAAGACATATGAATCCAAGTATCTCATGAAATTGAAATTTGTAATGAATAAGTTATATTCCTTTAACATCTCCTCAAGGGATGATAGAGTGGTTGGCACAATGGGATGTTATCCCCTCCACCTAGTTTCAAATCCCAAGGCGAACATCTTTGGTATATTGTGATAAGGCTCAAGGAGTAGGCTCCCCAACCCTTGTGAAGTCTTAGCTCTTGCTAAGTTATAAGTGCCTGGTATATCTGGCTTATGGGTTGTTGAATACATTCTTTGTGTTGTAGTGGAAACCGATGGATTTGTTCTTGGGCCTTTCCCATATTACTCGTAAGAGTAACCAATTCATCATGGATAAAAATAAATTTATATGCCCTTAACATGAAGGATGGTTACAAGGTCAATCTTCTCCTAGAATTTTTCAATACTCTTGTAAGTCAAATGAAAACCACTAGAGATGAGATGAAAGATGTTGAGCCATGGTTTTTTCTTACTTTTTCATTTGCTTAATTCTTGAGATTGTCTTCTTATTGCAATGGGTTGGACCACCAATGTGGAGAAAATGAGGGTACATAATTTTTTTTGGTCATTTATACTTATAATAAGAAACAAGGAGTACTTTTGGAATTCATCATGAAGTTAGAACTATTATCTATAAGAGTGTATACCAATAGTGATGAAAAATATGGAAAGAGTAGAGCCAAATAAAGAGAGATATTCATGTAGAGGAAGGAAGACGGAATAATTGATATATTGGAAGTGCTCCAAAAAATGGCACAAGAAAAGTTAGTATAATGTTGGTGTTCCTTAGGAGAAAGATGTCTCATCTATAATAGTGTCTAGCATAAAGGGAAATGTTCATATTGCATATTTGTATATATGCTTGATAGTCAATATCCAAGAGAAGGCATGGCTAGTATAAGATGGAGTTTCTTTCCATATAATACCAGATAGGGAATGGTTCAAGGAGTAAGAGAAAGTTCATGATGGTAAGGTCGTTCCTAATGACAATTTTAGTTTTGAAATTGTTATATCAGAATTAAGCATATGCATATAATATTAAAGCGGACACCTAATATAAGACATGTTCTAGCTCTATCTTGCAATTTGCTCTGAATTATCCATTTTTTTGGTAATATAGTCAAAACAATCTCTGCCAAATAAGGTTGTAAATTTCTATATTAAGAAATTGTTTCAACCAAAGGTAATACTTGGAACATTATGCAAGTTTGATATCACTATTCCTATCATTTATTGTACTAATTCAACATCCATAGAGAATTAAAAACCAATGCGATTAATGGATATGACATACCCGATGTTGTGGCATTGAAGGATGTGACATATTGAAGAGAGGATCCTACATGAGATGCACATGAAAATTATTTTTTTGTAGATTATAAGGTATAAATATTTGTATTTCTGAGTTTTATGAAGCACCTATCCTTGAAAAACAAAAATAAAAAATTAATATTTTCTTCAAGTGACTATAGAACTAAAGATATTCTTTAGTTGAGTTTGAGTATTCGGAATGTAATCCAGAGTAGCCATATTTTAGTGTCGATATTTTGAGTCTATAACAAGACTCATCATCGGGACAAATCCACATAGAAGAGCATGATGAATGAAAATAGATATGGAACGCAAGGAGAAAATGAATTGAGAAAGAGAAAGAGCCAACTCGCAAGCGTAAAAATCTAATAAATTAAATTAGAGGAGGATAAGTGGAAAAAAAAATTATTATGGGGAGTATAATATTGGTAATAATGATAATTGCTAATATAGATTTTATTAGGGTTAATTATCATTAATAGTAAAGATAATGATCTGCTATTATTATTTGTATTAATTATTATCATACTTATTAGTTATAATTATTATTTATTATTACTAATAAAGTATTAGTTAATACTCATAATAACAAAGCTAATAAGTTTAATTTTTATTAAATTTAGGAATAGATGATGATTAAATTAATAAAGTTAATAATATTATTTGTTTAGGTAAGAGTTAATTATTAATGATAATAAAGTTTTATATAGTTAGGGATTTTAATTTATTATAGTTAGGGTTAATGTTATTAATAGTATGTTAATGAATGATTAGGATAGATATCTATAAAGGGTGGTATGGAAGGAATAAGGAGAATGATAAGAAGGAATTGGGAGGAGATTGAAAGTGAGAGAGAGGACATGAGTGAGAGGATAAGTGTGGTATAGGGTGGGGAGAAGAATGAGGACAAGCAGCTTAGTCTCGTTTGAGAGCTATGGGCTTTTGAGTGAGTAAGGGGATCTAATTCCTGCTTACTTCCAAACCTCCATCTCTATTAAGATTTTGAGTGTCCTTTATAATTTCAAGGGCCTCGCGGATTTTTCGTTTATATTGATGTTTACCTTTAGCAATTATTTTAGTTTCTTCAAGGAAAACATGGTGGCATGTTTTTTTTGAGTGCTCTACAAGTGTTGAAGACCAGATTCTACCATTTCTGATGTCAGCACCATGTTCTTTGAGTCTCATTTTGAATGATATTCTTTAGTTGGTATTTTCAAACATTTTGTGGGTTAATCAATGTTTCTTCCATTAGATGATCTATAGATTTGATTACATTCATTTATTAGTTCTATAGAAATTCATGATCTACTTGGAAACCCTAAAATCAAATCTTGTTGATGTGTTCAACGTGTTTCTAGTTATGTTTGAAGGGAAAACTAGAAATGACGTGAGTTCATTTAGGAGTGATGATGGTGGTGGGCATTGCTCCAAAAGATAAATGAATTTGTACGTCATGTGGGATTGGAAGGTAGAATATAACTCAACGAAACTAAATTAAGAGTGTCAGCGTTGAAGGGAGAAGCTAGGGTTGGAGTTGAAGACAGGGTTTTGGATTCAAGGTACCATGGCGAGGAGCGCAGGGGGGAGTGCTGCTCTCTCCTACAGTCAAGAAATCAAAAAAGGAAGTAAGGACGCGGGAAAGAAGCATTTCAAAAAACCTCTGGAGAAGATTTCAGAAGCACAAAGTCAGGGGACATTTGGAAGAAGCGGAGATCAAGATCAGGAAGGGAATCAACAGGAAACTAGCAAAGAAAAGGAGAATGGAGGCAGTAGTGAAAGACCGGCTTCCATAATGACAACTGGGATCTGCAAGCACATGTCAAGCATTATTCCCCAGGTCATATTGAGCGAACCAACGATATAAGCACATAGGGATCATATGACGGAACATGTAATCATATGCAAGTTCATGGGATTATGGCCAACGGAGAGGGAGTTACATGTCTGGGTAAGGAGCCATTGGAAGCCAAAGGGATAAATACATTTACATCTGGGTTCTAAAGGCTTTTTCACAGTAATGTTCACAAGCCTAGAGGACAAAGATAGAGTGTTTGAAGGGGGGCCCTATTTCTATACTGCGACAGGACTCTACATGCGGCCATGGATGATGAACTTTGTCCCGGAGCGTGAAACATTCACATCAGTACCGGTTTGGATCAGAATATATTCCCTTCCTCTGGATTATTGGCTACTAGAATCTTTGAAAACCATAGGCAACAAGCTGGGGCATTTTCTAAAGATCTTAGAGGCAACTCTGAAAGGAAGGTATACCTCTTTTTCTCGAATATGTGTGGAAATGGACCTATCTGGAACCCTTCCGAAAGCGATAATTTAGAAGTATATGATGAAGAAGGGTTGCAGACTATGGACTATGAGCACATATCATTTAGGTGCCACAAATGCCATGAACATGGGCATCTATATAGAGACTGCCACACAATCAATAGGGAAGGTAATCAGAAAACACTGTGGAGAGAGATCACGAGGGTTTCACCAAGGTCAGGTGCAAAGGGAAAGGGGGAAAGCATCCACAAAAGAAGGTAAATGAGGACAAACATACAAGACACAACAACATCAAGATCCTGGAGGAAGAAGAGGGGAACAAGGAGACAGCCCAAGACATGGAGAATGTAACAAAGGAGCAGGATAAGGTAGCTAACATGGAGGATATCACAGTCAACAATCAGCAAAAGGATGATCTACCAAGCTTGATGGAGATCAGTAGGGACCGGGAGATGACTCCAAGTGAAGCAAGAACAGAGGACCATGAGCTATAGGAGATTTTGGATAGGGAAAATCTAGATCTCTGGAACAAGGAAAAAACATAGGAGTGGACTCCCTGCCAAAAGAGGACTATGACAGAGTACAAAAACTCTTTCTTTGGAGGTCACAAATGAAGGGAGCTAGAGTCAAAAGAAATCATGAAAGCCAAGATCCAAGTGGGGTCAAGATGATGGAGAATTCACAAGCTCAATCTCCAAAGAACTCAGGTAGGAAAAGAGGAAGAAAGAGATAGAATGAACTATTGAACGAATGTGGAAAACTATTGATCAACTCAGATAAGATGAAATATCTTACCAATTATTCCTTTACTAACATTTCTTAATGAAGCTCACAACTTGGAACATTAGGGGCATAGGGAATAGGAGGAAACAAAGAAATCTTAGTAACATAATGAAAGAAGAAAAACCAGGCATCGTTTTTATTCAAGAGACAAAATGTTCGATGTATAAGATAAGAGATATTCATAATAAGTGGTTATTCAAATATGAGTATTTAGAGGTTAAGGAAAATAACTCGGTGGGGGGAATTCTCACTTTGTGGGATCCACATAAATTTGGAATTATGGATGCTGAAGCATCCAGGAACTATCTCTCCTTGATACATCAACATGTAGGGGATAAGGAGATATGCATGATCACGAATGTTTATGGACCTCAAAAGCAAGCAGACAAACTCAAGCTTCTCACCTCCCTGGAGGATCTAAGAGCAAGACATCCCATTTTTCCTTGGATTGTTGCAGGTGATTTCAATATGATAAGATCTCTTTCAAAACAAAAAGGAGGCACTAGACAACTAGTCAGAGACTCCATGGCCTTCTAGAACTTCATTATGAACATGGGTCTGGTGGATACTGAAACAATTAATGGAACCTTCACTTGGAACAACAAAAGGGGAGGGGATCATCAAGTTGCTTCTAAAATTGATAGATTTATTATTTCAGAGGACCTCCTTCTCACAAGACCCACCATGAAAACCTCCATTCTGCCCTTTGGAGGATCAGATCACTGGCCTATATAGTTGGAAGCCACCTTTATGGGCACATCGAGAAACAAACCTTTTAGGTTTGAAAATGGCTGGCTATCACACCCTAATTTCACTAATAACATTGATAAATGGTGGAGTCTGAGAGGAGTTGAATATTCAGGGTACAAAAATGTACATGCTCCAACAGAAACTTCAATATATCAAATCACATCTTAAAGCTTGGAACAAAAAGAAATTTGGAGATATCTTCAAAGCCAAAAGAGAAACTAACCAGAAGCTCCAGGAGATCAATCAGATCAACATCACAGATGGCTTCACCGAAGAGCGGAAAAAACTAACTGATTCTATATGCAGGAAGAATGGGAGGATCGATGCTTACAAGAAGAAATTTTCTGGAGGAAAAAATCAAGGATACAATGGATTAGAGAGGGAGAAAGAAATACAAAGTTCTTCCATAAATCCACCATGGCTCATAGGGCAAACAAAAAAATCACAAGGATCAAAGATTCTCAAGGTATTGAGCTTGTCTCTCACAATGATATGGAATCGGTCCTTGTACAACACTTTTGCAATATTGCAAAGGAGCGACTGGAGGATAGATCTAGGTTCATTGACCATTTCCCTCAGTATATCCCTCAGCTTATTACCAGAGAGGACAACCACAATCTCAATAGGCCAGTATCGGAAGAGGAGGTCAGTGAAGTGATTAATGAAATGTAGAATGGAAAAGCACCAGGCTCGAATGGATTCAATGTACACTTCTTCAAAGCCTACTGGGAAACTATCAAACATGATATCCTTGAGGTTGTGGAAGACTCAAGAAGATCCAAAAAGGTACTGAAGGCTCTGAATGCATCCTTCATAGCTCTGATCCCAAAGCAGGAAAATTCCATGACTCCAGATGGTTTTCGGCCCATAGCCTTATGTAATGTGGTGTATAAAATTATCTCCAAAGTAATAGCCAATTGACTCAAACCACTTCTACCCTCTCTCATCTCGGAGGAGAAAACAGGCTATGTGGAGGGAAGACAAATCCTCAACAATATCATCCAAGCTCATGAGGTGGTACACTCTCTCAAAAACGACAAACAAGCTAGTATGATCATTCAGTTGGACCTAGCAAAACCCTATGACAAATTGAGTTGGTCTTACATAAGAGAAATTCTAAAAGCCTATGGTTTTGACCAAAATCGGATAAGGTGGGTCATGGAATTAGTTACCACAACTAGTTGTTCCATACTGCTTAATGGAGCCCCATCAAGGACCTTCACACCCTCCAGAGGGCTTAGACAAGGGGATCCACTCTTACCGTTCCTCTTCGTCCTCATGATGGAAGGGCTAGGTAGAGTGATTAAAATGGAAAATGCTGAAGGACGAATTCAGGGTATCAAACTTACCGCGGATGGAGAGGCAAACACTCATAAACAATTTGTCGATGAAACAATGTTGCAGGGCATACCCACAGTCAGGGAAGCTAAAGCAATCAAAAACATATTAAATGACTTTACTATGGCAGTAGGCACAGAGGTAAGCCTTAACAAGTCCAAAGTTTTTTTTCTTTAACACTAATATTGCTATTCAGAAAAACATTACCAGAATTCTTGGATTTCAAAGGGAACAACTACCTTCCAAATATCTTGGCATTCCTCTTACTGACAAACCTCTAAGCAAGAATGTGTGGGAGCCAATATTAAATAAACTTTAGGACAAGGTCAGAAATTGGAAATTCGGGTCACTAAATTTGGCAGGACACCTTGTGCTCACATAGGCAGTCTTGCAGGCCATTCCCATTTTCATGTTTTCATCTCTTCCTGCTCCTCAAGGTATTAAACAACAGATAAGAAGCATACAAAGGGACTTTCTGTGGGGCAGAGGGGAAGAGAAAAAGAAGTGGGCTTTAGTAGCCAGGGACAAGCTTTGCAAGCCCAAGATCCATGGTGGATTGGGGCTTCATGATCCTGAGATCCTCAGGAGAGTTTCGGGATCCAAGCTTTGGTGGAGATGGATTAAGGAACTGAAGGCCCCCTGGGCTAATATTTGGAAATAAAAGTATGCCAAGTATTGGCAGGAGAAGGATCACATTAGAATGTGAGGGAAAATCATGGGCTCACATATTTGGAACCTTGCCTGGGATAATAAAAATATTGTTCAGCAACATTGTTTTTGGGAAATTCGAGCAGGGGACCTTGCTCAATTTTGGGAGGACAACTAGCAACAGGAACCCAACCTTTATAGGGATGAACTTGCAGCTCTCAAAAGTGACACAGATAGCAAAGGTATGGTTTTGGTAAAAGACTTCTGGGACCAGGGAAGAAATAATGGAAAATGGAGGAGGTGGAAGGATCTAGGATACAATGATGAAAACTCGTTGAAGACCAAGGTAGAAGCTCTCACCTAGGAGCTAGAGCATAGAAGGATTCTAGTTTCTTCCTCAACGGATCAATTAAGATGGGGAAAGAACACTAAAGGTAAATTTAACCTCAAAGAGGCTAAACAGGAAGTCACGGGATTTAACTTTGTGAATCCTGATCAAGTCTGGAAGAAACTTTGGCAAAATTCACAATGGATGAAAATAAAGTTATTCATCTGGCTAGTGCATCAAAGGAAGATCTTAACTTGGGAGAATCTCCTTAAGAAAGGCTTCATTGGTCCTTCCAAGTGTTACCTATGTGGCACTCATGAGGAGACAATTGAACACCTTCTCAACCTCTGTCCTTTCACTTCAAAGGTGTGGGACTGGGTGGCCTCTATTTTTAGACAAACCGATAGGGATAGTCTCAGCATATCCAACACTTTGAAGAACTGGAGGAAAAACTTCTGAGGGAATGACATAGTTAATAAAGCCTGGATTATGGTTCCAGGTTTTGTCATCTGGTATGTGTGGAAAGATCGCAATAGTCGGATCTTCAAAAACAAAACAAGCAGACCCCAACACATAATTGAGAAAATTCTAATGTAGCTCAAAGACACAGTAAGAAGCTTGCTGAGGACCTTTCCTAAAGATCATCCTCTACCCCAAGAGGAGAGAATTATACTTCACTTGGGTCTCTAATCTATTAGTCCTCTAGGAATAATAAAGGTAGTGAGCCTTATAAACAAGTGTGTTAGAATTTGGAAGCTCCCTCCTTATGGTTTCTTAAAGGTTAATATTGATGGAGCAGCTAAGGGCAACCCAGGATTAGTTGGCTTTGGGGGTGCCATAAGAGATGATTAGGGACAACTACAGAAAATCTTCCATGGCCACTTGGCGAAGGCCACTAATAACACGGCTGAGCTCATGGCATTAGAGCAATGCTTGGAAATCCTGGTGAATTCAAGTTTACACAATGTTATAATTGAAGCGGATTCAGAATTAATTATTAGAGCGGCTAAGAAAATTAGCAATGGAACCTCTCCAGATAAAGTGTCGAAGCACTGGAAGCTTTTGCAGGTTTTTTACCACATCTATTCTCACCTGTGAACCCTTAAAACTATCAGATTTTCTCATGGGAAAAGGAAAGATAATATGTTAGCGGATCAATTGGCGAATGAAGCAGTCACAAATAGGGACAAGGATTCTAGGTATGCTTGGGATTCATTACCCCCAGGCAAATTGCAGGAGGACTGTCTCTGTCAGGAAACCCAGTATATGGAACTATGGACTAACAAGATGGATCAAAGGGACCCAGAAGACCGATGGGAGGATGGAGAACCCCATATAGTCTAACCCGCCTTGGTTCAACTATTTTCCAAAGTCAGGAATCCTTTTGATTGAATGATGAAAGGATTGACTCGGATAGCTCCACAGGATCAGGTTTCCTTCTTCATCTGTCTTAGTTGGTGTTTGACAGAGAATCTAGATGGATGGGATTTGCTGAAGAACTACTCATTGGACAGAATTGAAGGACAACACATGGCGAATGGATATGTTTGCTTTTTCGCGAATCAACCGTTCCAATACCACAAGCAGTATATTGAGCAGGGTCCGAATGGTGTTTGGTTTTTCTAAGCTTGGCTCTAATTCCACTCTTCGAGCGACACGTAGTGGAGCGAGGAGAGAGAATATTGTGCTTCTCGTCCTTCCGATATTCACGAATATCGTTGGATCCTAGTTAGTTGGTCAATGGTGGTGATTTGTTTATGCTAGTTGGTCAAACCCGAAAAAAGATTAGAGTGTTATGCTTTTAATTTCTATCGAGTCTGTTTGACAGTTATAAGCTTGGCTTGTGGTGGGACCTCTTATGGACCGACGGTGAGTCATTTGTGGCCTTTTGTGACCTCCAGTTTGATGGACTAGCCCTCCTAGGAATTCTAGGCTCATTTGATGCACGACAGCACTGCCAAATGTCCTTGTGCCTTAATTGTTTAGCAGTTCTCCCCGGCTTTCTTATATAGGTTTTTCTTGGTTTTGGGTGATTGGTTTGGTTCAGCCTACCTGGCTGACTATTGAACTCTCACAGAACGGGTGCGGCTTCATGTAAGTTTTGTATATTTGGCTAAGTTTAATAGAAGGTCCTACTCTTACTTGATCAAAAAAGAAAGGTAGAATATAACTCCATATTCATCACAACAAAATTTCACTATTGTTGAAAATTTAAATGAAACCTTGTTATAAAAGGCTAGATACCTGATAGTGGATGTTGGATCAAACAAAGGATTCTAGACTAAAATTGTGCATACAACAAATAAAGTAAAATATTTATCATTGTCTCATTTTTATAAAGTAAGACACCAAAGGAAGGTTGGACTGTAAAAGAGCCCTCTCTATCACATTATAAAGTTTTTTTGTTATGAAAATTACATGCATGTGCCCAAGGAGAATAATAAGAAGCAAGAAAATAAGTCTATTAGGTGAATTCATGTTGCCTATAATGAAGGGATTAAAGGATACAAAGTGTGGATTTTTTTATACCACCACCATACATATAATTAGGATGTGATCTCCATATAAGAGCTTCCAAGAATAGAGTCATATAGATCATGAACAACTTGGGGTAGTTCTAGAAGATAACATTGGTAATATGGAATTCATCATTAGGTATCAACATAGTCAAATATGGTCAGTGCATCTGACAATAATTTTAGATCCCACCATTTGAATTTGAATCATAGACAAGTCAACATATTATCGTATCTAGAGAAGAATATGAAGTGAACAATCATATCATAAATTATGTTGAGTGTTAGAAATTATTTAACGAAGCAATGAAATACATAAAATATTGTAGAAACACAAATACAAAACGAATAAAACAAGAGAGACACAAATATACATGGTTCACCAAATTTGGGCTACATCCACAGAGAAATAGTTAGAAATTCCTTCTATATTATCCAACAAAATGAAGAGATACGACCTACAACAGATCTGTTGTAATTTCCTCTTCGCTCTCACACAGCCTCATCTCTCTCTATTGTTATGAATAATAATACAACATTGCAATACAATTCCCCCATATAAATCAAGGTCTTCCTTCTAGGGTAAAAACCCTAAATTAACATAACTTTTATTATCAAATCATCTTCCTAATGAGTAGCCCAGATTGACTATGAAATTACAATATTTTACAAGGCAATTTTCCAGAACCCTTGCCTAGGGTGTGGGGGCACTCATTGAAAGTAGTCATTTCTGCCACACCACCCCCCCCAAATACCCCCCTGATGACTATCATATAGTCGGTGTTACCGCCTCGTTTAGGAACTAAGGTCCAATGGGGCTAAGACCTCTAAATCAAGAAGATAATCATGTTCCACACCCAACAATCTCCCACTTGGAGATTGATTATATACACTTCATCGTTGCTTCGCTTGTTGTACAATGGCCACTTGGATTTCTTTGTTGCTCATCTTCACGATCATACTTGAAGACCAATTGAAACTTAGCAGAATCTCATATTCTCCCTGGTTACAAATTTTGGCAACATATCTACAAGATTCTGGCTAGTGTGTATCTTTTCCAGCTTCAATTTTCCATCTTCCAACACTAACCATAAACCTTTGTAACTAGATCATTTGTTTACTAGCCTTTGTAGCAGCAACATACTCTACTTTTTTTATTGAAAGTGCAACAATGTTTTGCAATTTTGAAACCCAACTACCAGTTGTTCCACCTAGAGTAAACACATACATTGTGGTTCTCCTCATGTTATCTCTATCACCTACCATATCTGCATCAACATATCCCTGTAGAGAAATTCTTGAACCACCAAAGCATAATGCTTGATTTGTGGTACCTCTCAAATAACTGAGAATCCACTTCACTGTCATCCAATTCTCTTTTCTTGGATTGTTCATATACCTACTTACAACTCCCACCGCATGCTTAATATCAGGCCTTGTGTAGACCATTACATACATTAAGCTTCCAACTGTTGATGCATATGGAACTTTATACATATAATCCATCTCTTCCTAGGTCTTAGGACACATCTCCTTACTTAGTTTGAAATGATTATCCAATGTTGTACTAATTGGTTATGCATTCTGCATATTAAATCTTTCCAACACCTTTTCTATGTACTCACTCTGAGACAATGTTAATTTGAAATTTTTCTTGTCTCTAGGTATTATCATACCAGGGATTTGTTTTGAAACACCCAAATACTTCATTACAAATGAATTTTCCAATTTTATTTTGAGCACATTTATTTCCTACATGTTAGACCGGACAACAATTAGCATGTCATCTACATACAATATAAATATAATATAATTTCCATCCTTTTTCTTTTTAGGATAAACATAATGTTCAAAGTGACATCTAGTATAACCTTGTTCATACATAAACCTGTCAAATGTTATATACCACTGTCTTAGGGCCTGTTTTAAGCCATATAAGCTCTTATTCAATTTTCACACTAATTTCTCCTTCACTTTGACCTCATAACCTTGTGGGTGCTACATATATATTTCTTCCTCCAAATCCCCATGGAGAAAGGTTTTTTCTACATCTAACTACTCAAGATGAAAATATTATGTTGCCACTAGACTTAAAATAGTTCTGATTGAAGTCATTTTAACAACAAGAGAGAAAATTCATCAAATTCTATACCTTTATTTTCTGCAAACACCTTCACCACAAGTTTACCTTATACCTTTGTTTTCCTCCATCATCTTCCTTTAACTTGTAAACCAATTTATTTTGCAATGTTGTTTTACCTGTAGGCAACTTGACTAAGTCCCAAGTTTGGTTATACATCATGGAGTCCATATATTCTTCCATGGCTTGCTCCCACTTATTCACGATTTTTACTTGCATTGCTTCTTTATATCTTTCGGTTCACCATAACCAGTCAACAATACATAATATAATAAAGGATAATATCGTTCAGGGGTTCTCCTTATCCTGGTAGATATTCTAACACCATTTTTAGGTGTCTGAGGTTCATGTTGTTGTTATGGTTGTTGTTGTTATTGTGGCTATTGATCATTATAATTTTCAGGCAACTTTACTTTTCCTATGATCTCATCAAGCATTTTCTATTCTTTTTTTTCTTTTTCATGTTTCCTTTCCTCCATTTGATCCTTATACAAGACATTTTAATTGAATATGAAATCTTTGCTCCTAATGATTTTGTGATTTTCATAATCATATAAGTGATAACCAAAATAATTAACACCATATCCAATAAAGGTACATTTATTTGATTTTTCCTCAAGCTCTTTTCTATTTTATTTATTAATGTCGGCAAAGGGTTCACAACCAAAAGTAATTAAAAATGAATAGTTTACCTTTTTACTTGTCCATGCCTCCTATGGAATGCCACCATCCAAGGAACTTGAAGGCCCTATATTTATTAGATAAACAATAGTATCTATAACATCTACCCAAAATTGTAAGGGAAATCCTGCATGTAATCACATGCACCTTGCATGCTCTATGATTGTGCTACTCATCCTTTCTGACACACCATTTTCTTGTGGTGTTCCTGGAACTATCTTCTCTCTGTGAATTCCATGCTTTGAACAATTGTTATCAAACTCTTTGTTGCAATATTCCCTTCCATTGTATGATCTGAGACACTTAAACTTATTTCTCTTCTCATTCTCAGCCAAAGCTTTCCATTTCTTGAAAGCACCAAATAAATTAGATTTATTTTGAATACAATAAATCCAAGTTTTCCTAGTTGCATCATCAATAAAAGTAACATAATAGCGAGAGCCACTGAGAGATGATACTTGAGGAAGTCCCCATACATCTTCATGCACAAGCTCTAATTTTTCACTCTTATTTTCATTCCCATCTCTAATAAATATGGCTCTCTTATGCTTTTCATAAACAAAATTTTCACAAAAATCTAAATCAACATGCTTCAATCCTTGCAAAAAATTTCTCGAGTGAAGAATTTACGTCCCCTTCTCACTCATGTGCCCAAGCTTATAATGCCACAATGTAGTATGTGCTCCTATGGAGGTTAATGCATTAACAAAATTAGAAATGTCATTACATAAATACAACGTACCAACATTTTCTCCTTTTACTATTACGAGGGCTCCTTTAGTGACCTCCCAGGTTTTGTCAATGAATGTAGTTATACGACGTTCACCACCTAAGCGCGCTCCTGAAATTAGATTTTTCTTCATATATGGAACATGCATTACCTCCTTCAATATCTACTAGTTTCCATTATTTTTCTTTATAAAAACCTTACCCATTCCAATGATTTTACAGGATTTATCATCACCTAGACAAACCTGTCCAAAATCTTGTTGAACACGGTCATGAAAATGTTTCTTATTAGGTGTGCCATGGAATGAGGCCCTTGAAACTACCGCCCAAAAATCAATAATATTATCTAATGAAATAATCAAAGCACCTTGCAACACATCACCTGTCACATTCAATTCATGAATGTTCTCTTGCTATCCATATCCTTCTTTTCCCTTCCGATATTTGCAACCTTTCTTCTAGTGTCCTTTCTTCCTGTATTTCCAACACACTATCCTTGATCTAGATTTGGATGTACCTTTTCTTGACTTACTATGATTTTCTGGGCTCCTTCCTCTTTCCATTTTTCTTCCCCTACTCTCTGTTGTCAAATTATTACCCGATGTCTCACTGTAGATTTTCCATTGCATTTCCTCGCTAAGCATGGCATCAACAACATCATCAAAATTTAAAGTACTGGATCGAGAGACAGAGTTACTGATAGCCATAACTAAGCCATTCCAACTGTTTGGCAATGAGCACAAAAATAATAGAGCCTTAACTTCAGCATCAAAATTTACCCCTATAGAGCTTAACTAACTGATAACCATCTTAAATTCATTTAAATGATCAAAAACATATTCACCTCCTGACATCTTCATATTAAATAGATGCTTCATAAGAAATAACTTATATGAGACCGATGGTTTTCATATAGTTTAGCTAATGCCATCATTAAATCTTATATTGTAATTTCCTTTGAAATGTTGAATTCCACCGACATTGGTAGACACATTCATATTGTTCCTAGTGCCTTTCTGCCAAGAATATTCCATTCTTCGTTTGTCATACTTGTCAAGTTATTTGATCTTCCGCTCAATGGTAGGTACATATCTTTCTGATATAGATCATCTTCCATTTGCATATTCCAAAGCTTGTAATTTTGGCTATTAAATTTCTCGAGCCCAAATGTACCATCTTTCAATATTGCTCCCACTCGAACTAGGAACCCTTCTTTCCTACGACTTTATCAACTAAATAGACCATTGACTCTAATACCAATTGTTAGAAATTAATTAACAGAGCAATGAAATACATAAAATCAGGGAAAATTTTAAGAATCCCCCCTAAATTTATAAATATAATAAATGGGCGAATCTCCATGGTATATAGGAAAAATGGAAGGCGATTTTATCAATAATATAATATGTATATATAATTTTTTGGCGAATCTCTCACCAGGCATGGCGAATATTTTACTCAATTACAAAATCTTGTAAGATCTTGGCGAGTCTTTCACTAAATAATAAAACTTTGTAAAGTCCTAGTGAATCTTAGCATAGGCTACATGCTGGTTTAATTCCCCCATTTAAATAGGCTACATTCCAGGTGAATACCATGGGTCAATACCATGTGCCATTTTGGTGAATACCATGGGTCAATACCATGTGCCATTTTTATTTTTATTAATTCTAATATTAGGGTTAATAATGGTTTTTTGCATGGTATTAATAACAATCTAGTCCATGGTATTTGTCCCATAGTATTTTGGGCATAGGTTTCACCTAAATATAACCCATTTTTTGAGTGTTCGTAAATATAAGGTGACTTATGGAGTAAATATAAAAAAATGTTTTATTTGTTTACCATACCTCTCGTTTATTTATATTTTTATTAATTTACCATACCTCTTTTACAAATATGTTATTTGGCCCATAGGATTCACTTAAATAAAACCTCTTTCTTGAGCCTTCATAAATAGAACGAGGGTTATGGACTAAATATAAAAAGAGGTTTTATTTATTTACGATATGTCTAGTTTATTTATATTTTTATTTATTTACCATACCTTTTGAGTAAGTATAAAAAGACGTTTTATTTATTTACTATACCTCCACTTTACTTATATTTTTATTTGTTTACACCCTTACATGTATATAAGGTGACTTATGGAGTAAATATAAAAATTGTTTTATTTATTTACCATACCTCTCATTTATTTATATTTTTATTAATTTACCATACCTCTTTTATAAATATGGTATTTGGCCCATAGGATTCACTTAAATAAAACCTATTCTTGAAAATGGGCGAATGGATTCACTTAAATAAAACCTATTCTTGAAAATGGGCGAATGGAAGGTTGTAAGTCCTAATTTCAAGGGCTAAATTTACCTTTTTTACCCTCTCCCTTAAAATAAGGTGGGCTATTTGAGGTGATTTGTAAAAATGTACTATGATACAAAATATTTGCCCACTAAAAATTTAAAACCCCTTAATTTTGCCAAAGGCCGAACATTCGCCCCTAAAATTATCCTTGCATAAAATATTATGGAAACACAAATAAAAAAACACATAAAACAAGAGAGACATAGATATACGTGTTTCACCCAGTTTGGGCTACATGCACATAGAAACGGCTAGTCCTTCCTCTTATAGTATCCAGCAAAATGAAGAGAAACAACCTCCTCTCTCTCTATTTGTTAGAATGATAATACACCACCGCAATACAATTCCCTCATATAAACTGAGGGTTGTCTTCTAGGGAAAATTACCCTAAATTAACATAACTTATCATGAGATCATCTGCGTAATGAAAGGTCCAGATTGTCTGTGAAATTACAATATTTTACAAGTCAAATTTTCATTTTTTTTTAGCTTCAAGGGCTTTGCACCCCAAACCCTTGCTGGGGGGGCTCATCAAAAGTAATTTCCACCCCCTAGACCCCTAACAGCTATCATACGGGCAGTGTTGCCGCCCTATTTAGGAACTGGGGTCTAACGCGGCTGAGACCTCTAAATCAAGAATATAATTAGGTTCCACACCCAACAGTTAAGCAACACTAAATTGATGCTCAGCATTCCATAAATGATTAAAGAGATCAAGGGCCTTGAATAAACCTTTACAAAGAAATTTCTTTGAATATATACTTTTGAATCCTTTAATTTTATCTATTTTAATGTCTTCCATGTATGTTTAACCCAAAGCAAAAGATAATGATAGTGATGTGGAAGAAGTTATGTATTAGCTATAGGAATTTTGTTGAAGACATGATTGGAATTTTAGGATGGATAACGTTATTCCATTTAATATTCCATCTTAAGTGAGAGTATTATTCTTTAACGAGAGAAGTCCTAAGAGTAAGGAGGGATGATAAGAAACAAAAAGAATTCCACATTCCAATGTGGTTGGAAAATGGGAAAACTCATGCATGCAAATGTATATAAAGGAACATAATTAATTCATACAATGGGAATTCTGAGTAGATTTATGGGAAATTTGGATGATTAAAGTTGGGTTTTTCTTAAGAGGGAAATTAATATATCTACAATATGGTTGGAAAATAGGAAAACTCATGCATGCAAATGTATACATAGGAACATAATTAATTCATATAATGGGAATTCTGAGTAGATTTAAGGGAAATTTGGATGATTAAAGTTGGGTTGTTCTTAAGAGGGAAATTAAGATATCTACAATGTGGTTGGAAAATGAGAAAATTCATGCATGCAAATGTATACATAGGAACATAATTAATTCATACAATGGGAATTCTGAGTAGATTTATGGGAAATTTGGAATTCTTAAGAGGAAATTAAGATATGAGAAAAAGATTCAAGTGCATGATTGTGTTTATTATTACTTTGGTGATGATGTGCAAAAGGAAGGACCATGAGTGCTTCTATTTATAATTTATTTGGAGTTATAAAATGGAGCAAGAGAAAATAAGTAATTACATAATCTACAATAGAAGTAGAATGTAATCCTATTATAAAAGCTTTAAGAGAGATATTTGATTAATAAAATTTGTGTGAAAATCATGGGGTATACCTATGTGATATTAAAGAATACCCTTAATCTCGCTAGATATTGTTAAAAAATATCCCAAAATATTTTTGTTGAATCCTTTTCCAAGATATTTTTCTAATAAAAATAACCCCCATTTTTAATAGATAACCTCTGTTTTCACCAAATACCCCATTTCTACCCCAACACGTATAGTTGCCCACCCCAATACCTATAATATATTGACTCTATTTTTTAGCATTTAAAAACCCCCTAAACATGGTAAAATATTGGTCAACAAGGTGAAACCCACGTGCTTAAAATATTAAAATTGAACAAGAATCGTATAGTTATTGCACTTATAATGAAGCATTGAAAATGTTATTGATTTGACAAAAAATATGAGATTCCATTACAAAAAAAATATTATAATATCAATCTCACTATATAATAATAAGAATAAAATTAATATAGTATCAAACTCCTTATATTATAATAATAGTAATAATAATATAATGTAATCAATATAATATTATAACATAATACAATATAATAATGATTCCATTATATTATTTTCATATATCTAATTTATAGAACATTAAGTTCATTAATATATTCAATTTAAATAATATTCATTAACCTATTAAAAAAATATATTCATTAATATAACTAATATATGTAATATCAATTAAACACTCTTCAATATTTGGAATTAATATTCATTGTAATAAATTATTATTATAATATGTATTATTAAATTAATTAAATAATTAAAATTCATTCCTATTAATCATTTATGATATTTAATTTATGCTACATTAATTTAGTTTTTAGCTGATTTTTTAAAGTTTTGTGCTTTATTATTATTTATTCTTTTTTTTGCTTTGTCATTTTTTTCCTCAAAGTACTGTTCCGATGATGGATCTTCTTTGAGATTCAAAACATCGACAAATTATGAATACTACTGTGAATAATCCAAACTCTCCTTCAACAAAACAAAACATATCAAAAATATTTTATTTAGAACCCCGCAAAAAAAAGGAGGTTAAATTTGAAAGATTATTGAATCATCTAATGTTTACAAAAATAATAATGCTAAAGTGCAATTTAGGTGTAGTATCCTTGATCATATGTATAGTTGTTAGAAAGTTGTTATAAGTATTACATGGTTTTTCTTTTCATAGTCTTAACAATGACACATTTGATCATAGAGTATGTTTTAAAATTATTTTTAATTAATTAAGATATCACTTTCCTTAAATATAAGGAAATACATTAACAACCGAAACCTAAAAACATTTGGTAAATGTGAAATTTCTACCTATATGTACTACCAATAATTTTTTTATATGATCAAACAAGAGCAGCAAATGTCACTGAGGATTGCATCGTGAATAAATAGAAAATAAAAATTAAGTATTAATTTTATATTTTTGGAATAGTAAGTTGACAAAAGCAGTTTTTTCCATAATTATTGCTAAGACTAGATTAATTATTCTTGTGAACTATGAACACACACTAATTATATGTCCAAGTTGTTTTTTGTATATTTAAAAAAAACGGTTTCCAAAGATTTAACATAGTTGTGGGCAGTTGCCCTTTGTCCGGTTCTTAGTGTTATGCAACCAAATAACAAAACAAAAGAAAAAGTAGATCAATGACTTGAAAATAAACCTGTTTGAAGGGGAAAACTCCTTTTACATCACATAAATGAACAATCCTTAGATGATTCAAATGACAAGACCTCCTTGGTATATATAATATTCTAAGGGGTCAAAATATAATTAGGGCCTACATAACAATAATAATGCAAGGACATAGCAATAACAATAGTGCACTTCTATGGGGCACAACAATAATAATATAGGGTCTAGACTAATATTATAGGGACCTAACACTTTGGCATACTTGGTATGGGTCGACTATATAAGGTAGAATGATATAATGTTGGTTAAAGAATATTACTTATAGCAATTTATTATGTTGAAATTAACATATGAAATAGAAGCAAGTTTGAGAGTGAAAGACAAATAAAAAGCTATTTTAGATTTGACAATACACATTTCAATCAATATTTTAGAATAAAAATGTATAGTTTGACATAATAATTTTTTGCTGAAGCAAGATACGGACCTTCTATTCATATGAAGCTAAAAAATTGTTGCATAAAATACAACTAATGCCATGTGCTTAGTGATCTAAGCCAACTGCTCGAGAGCCAGGCCGTGGGCCCACAAAACTGAGCAAACTTCTAAACCAAACCTTCAAAAAGTCAATAAGCAGACCCGATGTGGAAATAGAGACCACAGTGAAAATAATTCGATTTCGTAAGGTGGATAACCATCGAGCAGTTGTTCCGTCCGAAATCCCTTAACCCGCTTCTGAGCATGAACGTGCAAGGAAGATATCTCGGTGCCACCAACCAACAAGCACAATAAATCTCAGCCATAGATCTACTACCTCTAGATCCAATGGCTGGAAAGATGAGCGAGGAATACCCGCTTGATGAAGGCGGTATTCTCTCTCCTCCTTGGGCCATGTGTAGAATGGTTAGTGGCATCAGAGGCATTTCTGTAAAACCATTTATGGTAATGCAGACGCCCGATAACCACTATTACTGTAGCAAAACCACCATGTACTTTAGCAAAGCTGTTGGTGCCTCCTTTTGGTTTCGTGCTCTTTCTCCTCTACCTACCATCCATCTGTGGGGCCCAAAAATACCAATAAGTGGACCCGATACAGAAATAGAGACCACAGTGAAAATAGTTCGAATCTGCAAGGTGAATAACCATCGAGCAGCTATTCTGCCCGAAATCCCTCAACCCGCTCCTGAGCAGGAACGTGCAAGGAAGACAACCTGGTCCCACCAACCAACAAGCACAACAAACCTCAGCCATAGATCTGCAACCTCTAGATCCAACAGCTTTGATGGATATCGGGCAGGAAAGAAGAGCGAGGAATACCTGCCCGATGAAGGTGGTATTCTCTCTCCTCCTTGGGCCACGTGTAGACTGGTTAGTGGCATCGGAAGCCTTTCTGTAAAACCACTTATGGTAATGTGGACGCCCGATAACCACTGTAACTGTAGCAAAACTACCATGTGCTTTAGCAAAACTGTTGGTGCCTCCTTTTGGAATCGCGCTCTTTCTCCTCTACCTTCCTTCCATCTGTGAGGCCCAAAAATACCAATTCTCATGTAGCCTGTTTGTTAAACCCTTTACAACCATCTTCTTAATTTTCAACTGGCTACTTCCCCTTCATGTATTGGTGTTGCTCCCTGTCTGCGTGTGCCAGAGTGTAGCAGTCCTCACGCAGTTGTCCTGTAGGAACCAACTCCCACGAGCAGCACTTGTTGCCTCTTATACTAAGCACCCCTTCATTAGCAATTCGGTCCACAACTCTGTTAGCATCTCTGCGCACATGAACAAAGCTAAGAGTTCTGAGTATTCTTAGGTGAGATTGAATTCGGTGATAGACCTGCGAAAGTCTCCAGTGGTTCGAAACTTTGTCTGGTGTTGTGCCAGTGCCTATCCTTTTGACCGAATTGATTGTTAATTCCGAGTCTACCTCTATGATTGTGTTATGTAAATTGTGATCAATCAGAATTTCTAAGCCTTGCTCTATGGCCATGAGTTCCACCATGTTGTTAGTTTCCCTCCCCAAATGACTATGAAAGATAATTTTTATATTGCCCTCTTCATCTCTTATGACTCCTCCGTAACCAGCATCCCCAGGGTTTCCTTTTGAGGCTCCATCTATGTTGAATTTCAAAAAGCCATGGGGAGGGGGTTGCCAGAAAGTCTTTCCTTCTGATATGTGCCTTGCTTTCTTTTTTATGCCCTGAGGGACATGTGACTGGAGCCCCAATAGTTCGAGAATGTGAGCATCCTAGTGTCTAGGGGGTTTCTCAGGAGGTTTCTTCAGAAGGGCATTAACTGTTTCTTTGAGTTGTTTTAGGATCTGAGCCATGATGCTTTGTGTTGAACCAGATTTAGCTTTGAAGATCCTGTTGTTGCATTCTTTCCAAACATCCCAGATCAAAAATCCTGGCATCAGAGTCCAGGCTAAATTGACTGTTTCATTTTCCGAGAAGTCTTTCCTCCAATTCTTTAAAGTTTCAGTAATGTCATTTTCATTCCTGACTGTTTGGTTGAAGATAGAGGCCACCCAATTCCATAAGGTGGAGGTGAAGGAGCAGAGGTTGAGAAGGTGATCCATAGTTTCCTCCTGCAAACCACATAACTGGCATCTTGATGGACCAGCAAAACCTCTCTTTCTGAGATTTTCCCAAGTTAGAATCTTTTTATGTTGTACCAGCCACATGAACAGTTTGATCTTCATCCAATGTGGGTTGGTCCAAAGGTCTTTCCAAGTCTTGTCAGGGCTTGGATAGTTAAGTCCAATGACTATTCTCTTGGCTTCTTTGAGGTTGAAGATGCCCCCATTGTTGCTGCCCCATCTTAGTAGATCATTCGAGGTTGAAGTCAAAATTTGCCTCTTTTCCAGAATCACTTCAAGAACTTGAGCTTGGGCCTTCAAAGGGGTCTCTTCACTGTAATCTGGTACCTTCCAAATTCTCCATTTACCTGTGTCTCGTGACTGATCCCAAAAGTCACTTACCCTTTTCAGTCCTTTATTAATGGTATCACTTTTGATGATGTCCAGTCCTTCTCTACAGAGGTTGTGTTCCTGCTACTAGTTTTCCTACTAGAACCAGGCTAGGTTCCAATTTCTGATCTCTCAGAAACGATGTTTCTGAACTAAGGCTCTATTCTCCCAATCATTTTCCCAAATATGGGAAACCCTAATGTGTCATTTCATTCGAATGTGGTCCTCTTCCTGCCAGTCTGTTGCATATTTTTGTTTCCACATCGTAGCCCATGGGTTTCTCATTTCCTTTAGCCATCTCCACCAAAGTTTTGCCCCCAAAACTTTGCTTAGAGTGTCTGGGTCGTGGAGACCCAAACCACCATGTGTTTTAGGTTTGCAAAGCTTGTCCCATGCAACCAAAGCCCATTTCTTTTTCTCTTCTCCTTTACCCCAAAGAAAGTTTCTTTGGATATTCCTGATTTGCTATAAAACACCTATTAGGATAGGAAGGGATTGAAACATGAATATTTGAATGGTTTGTAGAACAACCTTTGTAAGAATTAGCCTTCCTGCTAAATTCAAGGATCTACTAGTCCAGTTGTTGACTTTGTCCTTCAGTTTATTTGTAACTGACTCCCACACTTCCTTACTCAGAGGTTTATCAGTGAGAGGGATTCCCAGATATTTGGAGGGAAGATGATCTCTTTAAAAGCTGAGAATTCTGGAGAGATTTCTTTGAATAGAAATGTTAGTATTAAAAAAGAAAACTTTCGATTTTGTGAGGCTTACCTCAATGCCAGAAGCCATTGCGAAATCATGGAGGATTTGTTTGAAAGCTTTGGCTTCCTTGACTGTGGGAATGCCCTGCAGCATAGTATCATCCACAAATTGCTGATGAGTCAATGTGTCCCCATTCTGAGTAAGTTTGAGTCCCTGGATTCTTCCTTCCTCCTTGGCTGAATTGATCGCTTTGCCCAATCCTTCCATCATGAGGATGAAGAGGAATGGGGAGAGAGGATCTCCTTTCCTGAGGCCTCTCGATGGCCTGAAGGTTCTGGATGGAGAGCCATTAAGAAGGATTGAACAACTAGCTGTGGTAACCAGAGCCATGACCCACTTTATCTAGTTGTGGTCAAAGCCATAAGCTTTAAGAACTTCCCTGATGTAAGACCAGCTTAGCTTATCATAAGCTTTCACTATGTCCAGTTGCATTATCATACCTGCTTGCTTATTGGTCTTGAGGGAATGAACCACTTCGTGAGCTTGAATGATATTATTGAGAATTTGTCTACCTTCCACATATCCAGTCTGCTCCTCTGACACTAGCGTTGGAAGAAGAGGTTTGAGTCTGTTAGCAACAACTTTGGAAATGATTTTGTACACCACATTGCATAAAGCTATGGGTCTGAATCTATCTGGTGTCATGGCTTTTTCCTGTTTAGGGATTAATGCTATGAAGGATTCATTAAGCGCTCTCAGAATAGTTCTTGATTTTCTCGAGTCCTCCACCACATCAAGAATGTCTTGTTTGATAGTTTCCCAACATGCTTTGAAGAAGTCTACATTGAAACCATCCGGGCCTGGAGCTTTCCCATTGTGCATCTCTTTGATTACTTCCTTGACCTCTTCTTCCGTTACTGGCCTGTTGAGGTTATAATTATCTTCCCTGGTAACCAGTTTTGGAATATGCTGAGTGAAGCTCTTGGTGAATTGAGATCTGTCTGCCATGGTCTCCTCTGCTATGTTTTGAAAATGTTGTACCAGAATAGATTCCATTTCCTTGTGAGTATTTAGCTCTTTCCCTTGAGGATCTATGAGTTTTGTGATCTGATTATTTGCCCTGTGTTTCATGGTAGACTTGTGGAAGAACCTGGTATTTCTCTCCCCTTCTTTAATCCATTGTACTCTTGATTTCTGTCTCCAGAAGATTTCCTCCTGCTGGCATCTATTGTCCCATTCTTGTTGTAGAGATTCCGCTTGCATTTTCCTCTCCTCTGTGAAGCCTTCTGTGATGAGGATTTGATTAGTTTCCTATAATTTTTTCTCCA
The DNA here is from genome assembly GCA_031772625.1 of Pinus tabuliformis. Lineage (NCBI taxonomy): Eukaryota > Viridiplantae > Streptophyta > Pinopsida > Pinales > Pinaceae > Pinus > Pinus tabuliformis. The sequence goes on from CM062807.1 coordinate 605,068,696, forward strand.
CTTCTCTTTTGGCTTCAAAAATATTTCCAAACTCATTTTTGTTCCATTCTTTGAGCCTTAACTTTATGTTTTTGAGTCTCTGTTGCAGGAGGAACATTTTTGTGCCTTCGGTGGGCATGTCTTCCACCCACCATTTTCCAATATTAGTGATGAATTTAGGGTGAGTGAGCCAAAAAATTTTGAACCTGAAAGGTATGTTCCTTGGGGTATCAATAAATGAGGCTTCCAGCTAGATGGGCCAGTGGTCCGAGCCTCCGAAAAGAAGGATAAAAGCTGTCATGATACGACCGAAGAGAAGGAGATCCTCCAAGATTATGAATCTGTCTAATTTCGAGGCAACTTGGGAGGTTCCTCCTCTCCTATTATTCCATGTGAAGGTACCATTTATTATGTCCATATCCACCACTCTCATGTTGTTTAAGAAGTTCTGGAAGGAAATTGAGTCTCGTCCAAGCATTCTGGTCCCTCCTTTTTTCTCTGTGAGTGATTTGATCATGTTAAAATCCCCTCCCAGAATCCAGGGGATTATTAGGTGTCTCTCTCTCAGCTCCTCCAGAGAGGTGAGGAGCCTGAGTTTGTCTTCAAGAAGCTATGGACCATAGACATTTGTGATCATGTAACAATCCTTGTCCCCCAAAGGTTGGATAACCATTGAAAGGTGGTTCCTAGATGCTTCAGCATCCAGGATCTCAAATTTCTAAGGATTCCATAGAGTAATAATTCCCCCCACTGTGGTATTTGCTTTGACTTCTAGGTACTCATATTTAATAGGCCATTTTCTATGTATTTCTCTGATATTTATAATGAGCATTTTGTTTCCTTTATAAACACCATGTATGGTTTTTCTTCGTTTATTCCGTTGCTGAGATTTCTTTGTTTTCTCTTACCTCCTAGTCCTCTAATGTTCTAGGTTGTAAGCTTCATAATGATGGGTTTGTGAAAGAGTAACTGGTGATATCTTTCATCTTACCTGAATTAATCATAAGTTTTCCACACTTTGACAAAAGTTCATTCTCTCTTTTCTTGCCTGGGTTCTTGGAGGAGTGTCCTGAAGTTATCTCCATTGATTTCACACCTATGTTCTCATGGCTTTTGTAGTTCCTTTTGACTCCTGCAGCCTTTGTTTGAGACCTTCAGAGGAATAGTTGTTGTACTCTATCAAACTCCTCTTGTGGCAGAGAGTTAATCCCTTTGTTGGTTCCCTGCTCTAGAAACTTTTCTAGTTCAAGGTGAATCTCCCTCTCGAGAATCTCCTAAAGGTCTTGGTTCTCCATACCTCCTTCGCTGGGGGTCATCTCATGGTCCCTGCCAAGTTCCATAGTGCTTGGTGGGTTCTCCTATTTCTCATTGTATTCCTGTATGATTTCCATGCTATCCTCTTTTTCTTTCTCTGTATGGATGTCCTCCGGTTCCCTATTCATTCTATTCCCCCCCCCTCCCCCCCCCCTCTTCTTCTAAAATCTCGAAGCTATTATGAATTGGTATCTTGCTCTCGCTAAATTTCTTTTAGCACTTATTTCCCCCTCCTTTCCCTCTGCCTCCGACTTTGGTGAAACCTACAGGGTCTTTTCCTAAGTTGGTTTTCAGGTTATCCTCCCTTTTGTTGAGTGGGCAGTCTCTGAAGAGGTGTCCATGTTCATGACATTTATGGCATCTGAATGGGGTGTGTTCATAGTCAACCGCCTGTACCCATTCCTCTTCATAGACTTCTAGGATGACTTCATCCGGGAGTGCTCCCGATAAATCCATTTCAACACGTATACGGGCGAAGGAGATATATTTACCACGAAGTGTCGCCTCTAAAATCTTTATATATATGCCCTAATTTATTACCTATAGCTTTTAAGGTTTCTAGCAGCCAATAATCTAAAGGTAAGGAATATAATCTAATTCATATCGGGACTGATGTGAACATTTCTCGCTCCGGAACAAAGTTCATCATCTAAGGTCGCATGTAGAGGCCAGCAACATCATAGAAGTGGGGTCCTCCTTTGAAAACTCTGTCTTTGTCCTCCAAGTTAGTGGAAACCACTGTGAGAAAACCCTTGGACCCAAGCTGTAGGTTTATTTTTCCCTTTAGTTTCTAGTCATTTCTTATCCACGTGTACAGCGCTTTCTTCGTGGGACATATACCCATAAACTTGCATATGATCGCATAAGTTGCCATGTGATCCCTGTGCACCTGTAATGCAGGATCATTTAAGACCACCCTGGGTTTGATGTTAGACTTGGGCTTGTAGGGTCCCGTCATAGATATATTCTCCATTCTCTGACTGTTGTCTCCAGATTTTGCTTCCTTCCTAGCCTCCTTGTGGGTCCCTTCCTTTTCTAGGGATTTGCTACTTTCCAGCTTTTGAGTGTCGGTTGTCTTTGTCTCTGCCTCTGTTGGTTTCCCGAGATTTTTCAGACTCATCTCTTTGACTTTGTTTGAAACCACGTTACTGTAGGAAGGAGTGGAGCTTCCTCCTCCATGCCCCTCCATCATTACCAACTCGCTTCTATCGCCCCCTGTTCAAAACCCTAGTCGCTCCAACTTCACATCCCCCCTGACTTGCAACAATTTCATCATTCTATTACTATTGTGAAGATGTATAATCTCAAGATAGCACTCATCAAGATTTGAACCGTACACTTTGACATAATCATTTAATACTCTATGGTATTATATTTATTATATATTATAATTTCTCTTGATTATTTAGTTTTTCTATACATAATACATGTATTTATTCTAATTATTTTATTTAAAATTTAAATAATCGCAATACTACATTGAAAATAATAAAATGTTTTACAGCTTAGTACAAAAGAAATATTATTATAATAAAATGTTGACATGTGATGATGAAAAAAAGATAAACAAAAATTTGTAAATTTCATTTATATAAAATATTCGTATTGATTTTATTTTATTTTTTCAATTTAAAACTAAATTATACAAATAAATTATTTAGAATTTAAAACTAAATTAAACCTACTTGATATATAATTTTGAAATGACATACTTATATCAAGTTATTATATTAAAGTTTTTGAGTAAATTTGAGTTATTATGTTGAAAGTTTTGAATAAATTTGTGTGTAAATTTGAGTTATTATGTTTCACATGGTGCTGTTGGTAGGAAATGGCAAGAATCCTCATAACTTGAAATCCAAAGATAGGGTCTTTTTTCCCTTCAGTGATTTCAAGGTTCATATTTGGCTCTTTAGCATATTCTTTTGGATTCCATGAATGATAATCTTCAACTATTGTTTTATTTCCCTTTTTAATTTCTGTAAGTTGGGATTTCAAAGCAGAGATTTTAGATTTGATATTGTGGATTTCTCTACTTACCTCCCCCAAGGTAAGTGAATACACCTTGTCTGGCTTCTCTTGATGTCGTTGGAAGGACCTGGTATTCCTCTCAAAAGAAGCGTCAACAAATATGTCTTTTTTCCTGTGTTTATGGAAGAAATGGATTATTTTTTTTACAGGAACGGTTATGGAGCTTTATATTAATCTTGGGCAGAATGCCAAAATCTGATTACATTATGTGCTTCTTTGTCTTGATGCATTTCTTCGCTAAGAATGTAGCTGAGACCTACAAGATTCTTCCTTGGATAGACCCCTGCTGAGTTATTTGCAAAGATTTTTCCCCACTTCAAAATACAAACGAATTGTTTTAGTAATAGGCAGTAGAACATGGCAGTAGTCTAATTATGGAATGGGTTCCCATGATTCTTCTTCCTCTTTCAGCTTAGTCCCAGCAGAGAGTCGGAATGCTTTATTAGCTTCGATGTCCGCCTTTTTATTGTGGATTCTCAACACATGGTAGTACTTCAAATCCTAAAAGTTGCTTTCCAGGCCTTTGATCCTGGTGATCAGCCTTGCTAGATAGAGGTCCGGTACTAGATTGCTGGAAACCATTGCATTTATAATGACTTGAGAGTCGCCTATGACAGTTGCTTCATTAATGTCCAGTTCTTTAAGGGTCTTGAGTCCTTGGAAGAGGGCTAAGGCCTCAGCTTGGATGCTGGTAGTGTAACCAAGACCCCAAGCGTAGGAATGAATTTTTTCCCCAGTTTGATTTAGAACAACACCTCCTGCACTAGCTTTGCCCGAATTTCCCTTTGCTGCTCCGTCAAAGAAAAGAGAGTGTCTTGCTTGCGATTTAAGCCACTCTTGGAAGTCATTCTCGGGCTTTCTTATTTTCCATTCTTTGATAGTGGGGGATTTTTTGATTGCTGGATGAAATTGAAGTTCTAGCATTGATCCCCATGCTATGTCCTACTGTCTAAGATTGGAGTCGTCTTTTAGATCAATCAAGCACTCCTTTATGTGACTTTTAATTTTGGTTTCTAGGATTTTGTGGCTCTGTTTTGCGTTTCTGAAAATTCTTTTATTACGCTCTATCCATAACTGCCAACAAATAATTATTGGGAGGACAGCCCATGATGCTTTGATAATCAGATTTTTAGGAGGAGGTCCTGGAAATCTGCTTGCCCATTCAGAGAAAAGTTCAGATGTGGAGCGAGGAACAGTGAAATTAGGATCCAGATCGTGGGTAAAATAGGACCAAATATGCCTGGAGAAGCTGCAATCTAGCATTAGATGGACTGTTGTCTCAGCGTTGTCATTGCACAGAGGACATATGGAAGGGACGTGGAAGCCTTTCTTTTGCAAGTTATCATAAGTTAAAATTTTTCCATGGCAGTAAACCCAGGCGAAGAAATCGACCTTGGGCCAAGAGGGCAGTTGCCAGATGCCTTTCCAAGGAGCTGGATTCATGGGAACATGAGGTCGCTCGATAAGTTTAGCATACCCCTGTGCGACTGTATATCCGCTGCCTTTTGGCCCCCAGCCCATCTCATCTCTCTTCCGCGAATGCGTTGGTGCCAGACCATGGAGGGCGTCGAGGAGCGTGGTCCACTCTGAGATCAGGTTTTCCGACACATGTAAATGCTTCCAGCCTGCCCATTTCTCATCATTCCAGCATGAAATATCCCACAAGGTTTGCATGCCTTCGTTGTCCATCCAACAGCGCAGCAAATTTGTGGACGCTTTGGTTTCAAATGGCTCCTTGTTCATTATTCTGTCTGACCATATACTATTTTTTTTCCCGTTACCTAGTATCCAGTAGGAATGGGTGGAGATTAGTGATGTTGCTCTGTCATATATTTTGAGGAATGTCAAATTTGGCCGGCGTATCACATTGTCTAAGCATCTGGCTCTTGGACCTCTGAAATATTTTTTCCAGAGCACCTTTTGGGCCCAGCCAGGATTGGGGGCGATGATCCTCCAAATGATTTTTGCAGCCATTGCCACGTTCTGTTGACGAAGATTCTTGAAATTTAGGCCACCTTCCCACAGCGGCTTGGAGATGATATCCCAGCTGACAAGAGGGATCTTTTTTTCATTTTGTTTCCCTCCCTTCCAGAAGAACCTCCTTATGTATTCCTCCATTTTGCTTAGGATGGATGTCGGAGCGAGGAGTCCTGAGAATTGGAATAGAGGCAAGCTGTTGAGAACAGATTTTATTAAGACTGTTTTGCCTGCAGCATTCAGCCAGGAGTATCCCCAGGCTTGAATCTTTGCCTTGAACTTTTCTAACTGTGGGAGCCAATCTTTGCTAGATGATCTCTTATGAGATAATGGGAGGCCCAGGTATTTAAAGGAAGACCAGGTGGAGGAAGCTTCAAAGCCCAAACATCTGGAGATGGCAGATAGCAGCCTAGGCGAAGTATTCCAACTGTAAATATGGCATTTGCTCTTGTTAACAACACTTCCTGAAGCTTCACTAAACTCATTCAGGATTTCTTTGAACTTTGTGGCAGAGGGAATAGAGGCGGGACCTAGCAGCAGAGTGTCATCCACAAACAAAGCATGGTTAATATTTTTGGTCCCTCTTGCAATGCGCAAACCATTAATTTCTTGTTCATGCAGCTTTTTATCTAGCAGGAAGCTGAGGGCTGAGGCCTGAATGACAAAGAGCAGGGGGGATAGAGGGCACCCCTGCCTGAGTCCTCTCGAGGCTTTAAAGAAGTCTGTGGCTCTTCCATTGACAAGAGGAGCTATCCATGGTTCTGAGGTGCATGCCCGGATCCAATTGATGAAGCTTGTTCCAAAACCAAATTTGCACATAACATTTACAAGAAAGCTATGATTGACTCAATCAAAAGAATTTGCTAAATTAGGTTTGATCACCATACCTCGTTCTTTTCGCTGTAGACTCGAGTGTATTTCCTCCTGGACCAGTAGAAATTTGTCCACAATCTACCTTCCATGAATGAAGCCTCCTTGATTCTCTGGAATTATTTTGGGGAGGATAAACTTTAATCTGTTTGCAATTACTTTGGTGATCAGTTTGTACCCTGTATTACATAGAGAGATCGACCGAAATCTGGTGAAGTTATTGGCACCTTTTTCCTTGGGTATGAGCGCTAAAAATGCAGAATTAGTGCTGCCTCCGATTTTCTGAGTATTTTGGGATTTTTGAACCATTTTGAGTAGATCTTTTTCAATAATCGGCCAACAAGCTTGGAGGAATCTAGCAGAGAAACCATCCGGTCCAGGGGCCTTATCCGGGTCCATATCGAAGAGAGCCTTTTTCACCTCATCTTTAGTGACTTTGGCCTCCAGAAATTCATTTCTTCGCTAAGAAATTACAGAGGGTATATTTTCTAACAGCTCCAGGTAGTGACTTAACTCCTTGTCTTCACTATATAATTTTTGGAAATGTGTAAACACTGCTCTCTTTATGTGATCAAAATCCTTATGGATATCTCCCTCTTCTTTAATCTCTGAGATAGTGTTGAATCATTTCCTTGCCTGGGCTTGTTTATGAAAATAAGCAGTGTTCCTATCCCCTGCTTTAAGCCAGAGGTTTCGAGATTTCATTCTCCAATACTCTTCTTCAGCTAAGCAGGCTTTATGATATTGTTGTTGAAGCAAACTTTCTTGTTCTAGAGAATCCTTTGTGGGCACTACGTTTTCCATATCATTTTGATGGGCAACAAGAGCTGCTTTAGTGGTTTTCCTTATTGTGGCCGAATTGGACAGTGTTTTGGCCCATCTTTTTAGAGCTCCTTTCACCCTTCTTAGTTTTTCCTCCCAAATATAGAACAGTGATCCTTTAACTGGTTGGTTCCAGCCATCCTTGACAGTTTGCATGAAATCAGGCTCATTTACCCAAAGGGGGATGAATCTAAATGGAATGGGACCCAGATCATGGTGAGCTAAAAAATCTAGCTTTATAGGCTTATGATTAGAGATGTTGTTGGCAAGAATATGTATTCTGGGCTCTAATCCTAGCAGCAGATAGGAACTTTGAATGATAAATCTATCTAATCTAACAACAATCTATCCAGGGCCCACTCTTTTGTTAGACCAAGAGTACTTACCTGAAGAGGGCTTGATGTCCACAAAATCCCAGTCTTGCACTATGTCCTCCACCCATTCTCTAGCCGAAACTCGAACTATGCTGCCTCCATTTTTTTCTGATGGATGAAGGGTAAGGTTGAGATTGCCAGCAATTATTATGTTTTCTAGATATGTCAAATCTACTTGAAGTCTTATAGAGTCCCAACAGTCTTTTTTTTCCCTAATGTTGACTAGAGAATAAACATTGAAGAGGTAGAACTTTTCCTTAGTATCCAGGTTTTGCATTTTCAGCAACAACCAATGGGTGTTCCTGGCCTCGAATAAAACTGTAAATTTATTTGCATTCCAAAGAGTAACTATCCCTCCTGAGGCACCCCGGGCGGAGATTTCTCTTTCTTTGCTTTTGCTCCAGAGATTCTTGCTTGTTTGAATGAAGACAATGTCTTCCAGCTTTGTCTCTTGGACTACAAGTAGATATGGGGTTTCTATCCCGATTAGACTTTTGATGGATTCCTCTTTAGTTTTGCTCCCCATCCCTCTGTAGTTCCAGGAGATGACCTTCATTATTTATGCTTCTGGTGGGCTCCCTTGGAGCCTTGGGGTGGGTTTTTCAATATCTTCAGCTTTGATGCTAGCATTTTCTCCAAGGTTGGTTGACTGCCCTGAAGTTTTTCTTTGTAAGTCTCCTGCTCCCTTTTTTCCCTATCGGTTTTCCGGCCTCTTGCTGATCTTCTTACCGGGGTGTGGGACTCTCCTATTTCTCCTTCCTCTTCTGATTCTTCTGTTTCCTGCTCTTCTTCTTCATCTTCTATAGTCATGCCTTTTGGATCTTCAGCACCTGTTCCTTTGAGAGAGATTGAGATTGAGGGAGTACCTTTGCTTGTGGGTTGAGCTTCGGTCTCCTGTGTTGCTTCTGTCTTCTTTTGAGTCTCGCCCTCTTGTGTGCTCTCTGGTTGCGTGCTCAGGGGATCAAACTTGTTTTCAGAGATGGGTTTGGAGATGATCTGCTGAGTAGTGGTTTGCTGGGTTCCTTTGCCATTGGGGCCTCCTTGCTTCTGGTTCTTGGGATAATTTTTGTTTCTCTTGACTTGGTTCCATCCATCCTCTTTTCCCTGCTCAGTCTCTTTATTAGATGGGCATCCTCTGGCGAAGTGTCCGTAAACATGACATTTCCGACATTTGAAGGGCAGCTGCTCATAGTCCAATTTCTGCATGTGTGTCCAGTTTTCGACCTTTATTGTGATGGCCTCTGGTAGTCCCACCTCCAGATCTACTTCTACACATATCCTGGCACAATCATATTGATCATTGTTATTCACACGGTCTATGAATTTTCCCAGGGCATTTCCAATGTGTTTCAGCGAATCCCAGTTCCAACAGTGCACTGGGAGATTTGGGAGTCTGACCCACATCGGGACTACTTTGGGCACATCTACTGTCGGATTGAAGTCCGGGGTCCATTTGTTCAGATAAAGACCCTGGGGACCCATGAAGTAGGGGCCATTTTGGAAGATCAGGTCTTTATCTTCTTTTGAAGTGAACTCGAAGAGGAAATAACCTCTCCCCAAAAAGTAAGAGGCGATGCTTTCTTTGATCAGAGGAGCCCAATTTCTGTTAACCCAGCCTTCTATGGTTTTTGGAGACGGCCATAGCCCGATGAATTGGCCGATGAGAGCCCTTTCAGCCAGGGACAAAGCAACCTAGATCGGGGTTTTTGGAGGGAGGGTGATCACCGGTATATTGTCCAATCTCTTGACAAACTTCGTTGCTTCAATGTTTTTCTTGTTTGGCAGTCCTGCCAGAAGCCTGTTGAAAGCCTGAGAAGGAGAGGACGGTGGAGGAGGCGGATGAGGTGCATGGGTTCCCATCCCCTCCATGGTCATAAGTTCTAAGATTACCACTGATAAACTACTGGACGGTCCATGCAGACAGGCCGCAGCAGGCAGGAGGCTCACCAGCAAGTCGCAGGATGGGCCAATAGGGGGTGGGCTCACTGGCCTAGCGGGGTCTGCGGATCGGATGCAGGCCGAGGGTAGCAGAGCGCTGTGCAACAATAAAAAAAAATAGTTTGTGGAAGAACTGGATTTAAGCTGATCCATGAATGCTTCTATTAATCTGTTCTTCATTTCTCCATCCTCCATTGCTCGAATCTAAGAGAAAATTTTTATCCATCTTCTTCTGCGGCAACCATTAATATTTTTTCCTTCTATGATCTGAAGGACATCTCTTCAGAGCTAGAGTCACTATATAATTTTGAATCAGAGTCATAATGCATATGACATGCACGTTCTTCTGATTTTGGACATGAATAAGATTTTGGTTCTGAACATGAACAATCTTGTATGTGTGGTTGTAGTTCTTCTTCAGATGAAGAACTATATGAGTCAAAGGATGACTCTTCAAGTTGCTGCTGCTGAATTTGGTCTTTGATCACCACATTTGGGCAGTGTTTTGTTCTATGAGTGCGGGCACCACACTTCATGCACTGAATATGTCCCTCGGTTTTGACAGTTTTACCCTTTTGAAATAAGGCTTGGGACTTTTTCCCTCTATTCTTCTTTGATTCTTCTCCTTCTTGACATTTTGTGGATGTATGTCGAGTTTTTCCACACAACCAGCAAGTAAGTTTGTTCCATTTCTCTTGCTTGGAGGTATGCAAATGAATATCAGAGGGTTTATAATAGTGTGTCCTCAGAATATACCTGTAATAGCCTTTTTTGGCTTTGGAGGAGCTTTTATGCCACTGAGAAGGCTTTCTTCTGTCCTTGTAGAATTTAGTAGTCTGTTTATACTCATTTTCAGCCATTTTCTTAGCTTTTCTTTTCTTGACCAAGGGTCATCAACTGTGAGTCCATATTTAGTGCAAAATGAATTTCTGTCTGGAAGCTTTGAAATTTTTTCCAAAGACTTATTCACTTTGGAACTTGTGCACATGTTGACTAATGTTTTTGTAATGTGAGAATAAATCTCACCCCAAGTATATGATTCAAATGGCAACTGAAAAATTTCTTGCAACCTGATATAATCAACAAATTTGGATGGAAGGGCAGCAAGATATACTTGTTTCCATAACAGATTTTTTGAATCTTTCACTTCATAAATTCTTTGCATCCAATCCCTGTGAAAGTCTTCATATTGTGACATCTTGTGGCATTTGAGATTCATGAGAATAACTTCATGCTCATCTGCAATTTATGTTTCACTGCCACACCAGTTTTCTAAGATCATGGAGGTTAAAGCTCCAATCATGTTGCTTGTAGTTGAGACATCTGAATTATGAATCACATCTCCTGCTTCATCTTTAAGCACTTTAGCTTCCATTTTTATCATTAATGCTAGAGATGATTCAGTCTCCGACCACCTAAGTAGTGTTCCTTTAAAACACTGAATAATCGTCTTGCATGCTTCAATTTCACTTTTGCCTCTGACACACATGAGTTTATATTCTGTGAACATCATATCAATTAACTGCCTAATCTAACCAACACTCAGATTATCAATATTCCATTCTCTATGTGACTCAGGAAAGAAAGTATGAGCTTCAAGAATCTTTCCTTTTCCTTCAAGATCAAGTGCAGAATATTTATTGAACCTACTTTCCAATGGTTCATAAATGGAAAGAATCTGAGATTCAGATTCTTTGTTCTCTTCTTCTTCTTCTTTGAATAAAGAAGCAATGGTAATTTTGTCTGTAGCCTTTGTTTTTCAGTAGATGATGTGGCTACTTCTTTAGGAAATAATGCCAACAACTTTTTGATTGGTTTAACAGGATCCTGAATCTTGATATTTCATTTGTAGAGAAAAGAGGTAGGAACTGGTTTATCAGTTTTTGACAAACTTATCTTTTCAACTCTTCCAATTAAACCAATGACTAAACTTTTAGTAGTACCCATGTGGTCTACTATCTTTTCCTTTACTTCTTCTATTTTACTTAAATATTCCTTGGCATAAGATCTAACCACTGAAGAAGAATATTGTATATAATTGAGGTTTCTATTAACCTCATTCAGAGAAACTTGAACAATATCAAACTGTTCTTTTATTTCTATAGTCTTTGCTGTATTATTTCTAAGCCTTTTATTTTTGTATTAGTCCAGTTGATCTGTTCACTGGCCTTTTGAATTCTTCCATCTATTCCTAGAGCATCATCATCTTTTTGAACCAAAGGGATGGCCTTTGTTGTGTTCTGATTTTCACCTATGATAATTCCTCTATATGGGGGAAAAGTAGATGGGGTTTCCACTCTGCTGTTGTCTAGACTAGTCCAGGCATGTTTGGTGGATGATGAAGAAGATGTTCCAGTCAACAAAACTTCAGGGGAAACATTCTTTTTCCTTTCATAAAAGGAAATCCAAGAATTTGTGACTTCCATGTAATGTTTCCAATCCTGGGACAATTTAATCTTCTCCTCAATGGTATGACTGATACCAAACTATTCTGCTTCTAGATGGGTGAATAAGTCCCAATTCAACATGGCTTTCATCCATTTAGAACTTATTTCTGATTTCAGGCAGCCATTCATTAGAGTGAAGAATTTGTGCATTTTCATGACTCCAGGCTTTTTACAGTCATCAGGAATGGGGCCAAATCTGCATGGAGGGATCAGACCTTTTGCTTGTTCTAAATAGCCTAGTCCATATGTAGTCTTAGCTGGCCTCATTTTACTAAACATCTCTGTCAATCTGGGATCTTCTCCTTCTAAAGTAATAATCTCATCATCATTAGGACATGGTTAGATTCTGGCTCATGAGGGAAAGGTATATCTGAACATTTTGGATTTGGGCATGGATTGACTGATGTGGAAGGAGGAGCTTCTCCAGTTCTCGGATGGTGGTTCTCATGGATGACAGATTCAACAAGGGTACATCAATCTATAGTTGATTGGCATTCAGGACATTTAACTTCTAAAGAATTGAAATTGACGAGTTGGGCAAACTCAAACAAAGAAATATGTTTACAGGAAACTGAACTTGAACAAGTGGTATCAACAGTAGATGGATCTCTTTAAAATTTGGAACTTTTGTAGGCTCTTTGAATGGCTATATTATGTCTTTCCTAGTGCATGTCAAACCATGTGGTTTGGATCTGCAACTACAAGATCTTATCTATTGTTTCGTCAAAGACATAGACTAAAAAATTAGGATAACAGTCAAAGTATATGGGGCCATGTGACATAGGGGCAACTATACCTCCTATTAGGGAATCAGTGTATTTGTTATGAGTAATATCTCTGACTATCGCTAGCAAAAAATTGTTTAGCCCCTGATGAGTCAGAGGATTGATTCTGATGCTTATGCATCCCAAGTGCAAATATTTTGTATTTAACCTTTTAGCTTCGCCCTGTAAATTTTTTGGATTCAGAAGATGGATAGACTGGATATTGTCAGAATTCCCTTGGATTTGACTAATAGACTCCTTTATACTAATTCTAGTGACAACTTTCAAATGGAAAATAGACAAATCATTATAAACTTATGATGCAAAGATACTAGGTAATTGCCATCGGGCAGATAGTTATGGCTCTTCATATTCTAGTTTGGCCTATTTTAGAATATGACTAGAACTTGATGCAAACATATCTTTGAGTGGATTTTCTATGGCAAAAGACTCTCTTTCTTCTAATTCTTGGAAGGATATAGACTTCCTGAATGGATCCATTTCTATAATGAGTGATGATTTAGAATACCAACCTCTCGAACCAGAGGTCACTGGCTCTGATACGAATTTGAAGCAGGGCTTCCACAAAGCTTGCTACAGTGTTGCTACAGTAGCGCGCGCTCTGCTATCTTGGCCTTGCTGTGTCTCTTCATTTGTCTTCACTGATCAACCTTTGGTGAACCTGTGGTGAACTTAGTGCGAACCTACTCGGTTTTTTCACGCTCTGCGACCTTACACATGGCTTCCTCTCCTTTCAATGGTCTGGCATCCCTTCAAACCTTTGGTGAACCCCTAATGAACTTCCAGTGAACTTCGAGTGAATATTATGAGACAACTACTACACAACAGACAATTTAAAATAACACACAAGTATTCAAATGCAGAAATTTCTCCTCATATTATTTCTCAGAAATGGATCTAGCTTACAGATTACAGAGAGTATTCTTTTCAGAGATAGACTATTGTTGCATTTATCAGACTTTTGCTTTTCACTGAGGAATAAGCATTACCGAAGGCTTCCTGGCAATAGATAGGCTCTGCCTAAGAATATACAGACTCAACTGACTTCAGACTTCTAATAGATCTGGCCACTTTAGGTTCTTACTAGTGTCGAGCACACTGATACGCGAGCTTCTCAGATCTCTCAGACTCTAAGACTCAGACTCTGAATGCGAATGCCTCATTAATGAGCCTTACCCTCTTTTTATAGGAAAAGAAAGGGGACAAAAATTACTGTAGGGCATCTTACAAAGGGACAAAATCATTGCTTTCGGGTAACACCGAAGTCACATCTGCAAACAGATTCTTAGTCAGGAAAAAAATAATATTCATGATCTACAAAAAATATGTTGTCTGTACTGTTTACAAAGTGGATGTTTTTGCACAACAAAGCCCACAAGAAAATTTGGCCACAATTAAGTCCTTGTGACTGGACAACATTATTACACTAATGGATGCTTTTACCAGTTAAGCCCATGAGAACCGTTAGAATATAGTAATGTCAGGGAATCTATGCTTTTTTTACAATAATTCATCCCATGCTTTGGTGAAAATTCATCGAACAATCATAGGTTTCCTTAAAATAATTTGATGCTCGACTTTGGTTAAGACAAGCCATTCATAATGGTGGGTCATATATTCTTTTAGGGTTTTATTTTCATCATGAAAAGATAACAAATCTCCTGCCATCATTTCTTTAAAAGTTTTATATGGTGTATGGAAGCAATCTGGGATGTTGTGCTCGAAACATATATCACAATGGAATCTACAATGAGATTCATGATAGAGCGGATCCATTGCTGTTCTGTTGACGCCGAAGTCGGCCCACCATTTTTGTAGCCATTCACATTGTTGATTTCTTTGCATTATCCCTGTTGTACTAAATTTTAATTTAGTATAATGGGTTTCTTCCTTGTCATCTACATTCAGAAAATCCCACCATAGTTGTTTATATGCTACAAAATCATACACTGTGTCTGGAAAGATTAGCTTAGGGTCTCCTCCTGGCCATAGTGCAGAGGTCTGAGTAGGCATGGGCCATGCAAGATTCTGGGTCCGTTTGATGCAAAAATATTTTTCATAAATTCCATGGCGAATGCCTCCATGTGACCAAATTCCTGAAATATCATGAAAATCTCTTTGAAGGGCATCTTCTGCATACAATGCATCTCTTTTGGCTTTTATGTAGATCATATCATGAATCCATCTACTCCCTTTAGGGTACACTCTTCTTTCTAGTACAAGATGTTGAATGTTAGTGTGTGCTTGCAAATTGGCATCCAATACCTTGGTATTTCTCAATTGCCAGGTTGGCTTCCATTTGTCTCTATATTCTTCCCAATCCTGATTGTCTGGTATGGTACACAGGACTTCCTATTTCTAGCTTTGGTCCCACTCTATAAAAATGACCATTATATGTTCTTTTGGCTCGATAAATTCTCTGCTGAGAAAATCTGGTAAGAAATTCTTTGCACCCTTTATATGTTCGACTTTAAAGTCGAAGTTGGCAAAGAGTGCTTTCCATCTGGAAAATTTGGCCTCTCCTGCTTTCTTGATATCCTTAGTTAGGACTTTTTGTAAGGCTGAAGCATCTGTCCGAAGTAAGAAAGGTCGATTTATTAAATGGACATCAAACTTGCTGATGCAATTCCACGCAACTTTCACTTCTTTCTCAATAGTGGAATAATTCTGTTCCATAGGATTCCAGATGCCTGATGCAAACTGGACAACTTGTTCAATGCCATCCTTTTCCTGTTTTAGGATACCTCCCCATCCTATATTATTCGCATTTGTTTCAACAATATTGAATGCACTGTCATCAGAGACATATAATATGGGAAGAGACTTTACCTTAGGTTTGATGTTCTAGATAGCTCTAGTGTGTTCTTCCATCCACTGAGGTGGTTCCTTTTTAAGTTGCTTGTTTAATAGACTCCTGTCTATGGCACAATCTTTGTAGAAATTGCTGACATAATTTAAACAACCCAAAAATCTTTGTAGCTGATTTTTGTCTGTAATAATATCTGGGAACTTGTCAACAAACTCAAGCGCATGCTTTTGCAAAGATATTTGGCCATTGAAAATAGTATGGCCAAGAAATTTGATAGTATTTTGAAAAACTTCTATCTTTTTCTTCCTTAAAACTAGACAATTATGCTTTACCAATTGCTTGAATGTATGAACATGTTTGAAATGGTCTTGGATGTTCTTGGAGAAAATTAGAACATCATCAATGTATACTATAAGCCAGTCAAAATAAGGCTTAAAGATTTTATCCATTACCTTTTGAAATTTTGATGGAGCATTCTTTAACCCGAAAGGCATGACATTCCACTCATAGTGGCCTGCAGGAATACTGAAAGCGGTCTTGAACTTATCTTCTTCTAAAATGGCTACTTGCAAAAATCATACCTTCAAGTCAAACTTTGAAAAGATCTTGGCTCCTTCTATCCTCCCCATCAAGTCTCCTTTGTGGGGAATTGGATAGGTCTCATCTGCAAGAACAGAATTTAGGGGTTTAAAATTTATTACCAGCCTTGGGATACCTCTGATTTGCTCTGCTCTTTTGTTTACATAGAATCCATAACAGTTCCAGGGACTATCATATTCTCTGATGAGTTTTCGATCTAGGAGTTGTTTGATCTCATTTTCACAGAGATCTCTATATTCCTTATTCATAGGAATAGCTCGAATTTTACAGGGCTTGCCTGTATATCCTTCTTTGTATGGGAGTTGGATAGTGTGCTGCTTTCTGTGCCAAAAAGCATTTGGTTCTTCTGAGCAGCATTCTTCTTCAATCTGTTTCTTTAGTTCTCCAATTTTCCTCTTAACCTGAGGATCTTTCAATTGTTCTTCTACCTTCAGTGTAGATTTCAGATCTTTTAGATCTGTCAGTTTTGCTTCTGCTTTGTCCAATTCTTGGACAGTCTGGATCATTGTGGAGACTCTGGGATTTGAGATATAAGGTAACTCAATCCTTTTTGTTGTTCCTTTTGATGTAGGAACAGAAATGAAGTAACCAGATTTATTTCCTTTTAATCGGGTTGACCCATGGGGCTCAACGGTTGCTAGGAAGATATTTCCTAGAAGGCAGTCAACCGGTATTTCTGCTACTGCAAACTTCAAATTGATGCAGTGATGGTCAAAACAAATAGAAGCCTTAGGGACTTCATAATTGAGCATTTTGTTACCCAATCCTACGACTTTTCTTGTTGCAGAAATCCAATACTTTGCTGGTATTACCTTCTTATTTAAGATGTTCACATCAGCACCTGAATCAACGAGTGTTGTTAGTGCAAACATTTGTCCTTTTATGCAAATACTCACTTTCACGTGGTGTTGTTGGTAGGAAATAGCAAGAATCCTTATTTCTTGAAATCCAAAGATAGGGTCCTTTTTCCCTTCAATGATTTCAACGTTTGGATTTGGCTCTTTAGCATATTCTTCTGGATTCCATGAATGAGAATCTTCAACTATTGTTTGCTTTCCCTTTTTAATTTATGTAAGTTGGGATTTCAAAGCAGAGATTTCATATTTGATATTGTGGATTTCTCTACTTACCTCCCCCAAGGTGAGTGAACGCACCTTGTCTGCCTTCTCTTGATTTCATTGGAAGGACCTGGTATTCTTTCAAAAGAAGCGTCGACAACTAACAACTTTTTTCCTGTATTTCTGGAAGAACTGGATTTGATTCGATCCATGAATTCTTCTGTTAATCTGTTCTTCATTTCTCCATCTTGCATTGCTCGAATCTGAGGGATATTTTTTATCTCATCTTCTTCTGTGGCAGCCATTAATATTTTTTCCTTTTGCGGTCTAAAGGACATCTCTTCAGAGCTAGAGTCAATGTATAATTCTGAATCAGAGTCATAATGCATATGATAAGCACATTCTTATGATTCTGGACATGAACAAGATTCTGGTTCTAAACATGAACAGTCTTGTATGTGTGCTTGTAGCTCTTCTTCAGATGAAGAACTATAGGAGTCAAAGGATGACTCTTCAAGTTGTTGCTGCTGAATTTGGTCTTTGATCACCACATTTGGGCAACGTTCTATTCTATGAGTGTGGGCACCACACTTCATGCACTGTATCTGTTCCTCTGTTTTGACAGTTTTACCTTTCTGAAATTAGGCTTGGGACTTTTTCCCTCTATTCTTCTTTGATTCTTCTCCTTGTTGACATTTTGTGGATGTATGCCCAGTTTTGCCACACAACCAGCAAGTAAGTTTGTTCCATTTCTCTTGCTTGGAGGTATGCAAATGAAGATTAGAGGGTTTCTAATAGTGTGTCCTTAGAATATACCTGTAATAGCATTTTATGGCTTTGGAGGAGCTTTTATGCCACTGAGAAGGCTTTCTTCTGTCCTTGTAGAATTTAGTAGTTTATTTATACTCTTTTTTAGCCCTTTTCTTAGCTTTACTTTTCTTGACCAAGGGGTCATCAACTATGAGTCCATATTTACTACAAATGACTTTCTGTTTGGAATCTTTGAAAGTTTTTCCGAAGACTTATTCACTTTGGAACTTGTGCACAGGCTGACTAATGTTTTTGTAATGAAAGAATAAATCTCACCCCAAGTATATGATTCAATTCGCAACTGAAAAATTTCTTGTAACCTGATATAATCAACAAATCTAGATGGAAGGGCAACAAGATATACCTGTTTCCATAACATATTTTTTGAATCTTTCACTTCATAAATTCTTTGCATCCAATCCCTGTGAAAGTCTTCATATTGTGACATCTTGTGGCATTTGAGATTCATGAGAATAACTTCATGCTTATCTACAGTTTCTGTTTCACTGCCACACCAGTGTTCTAAGATCATGGAGGTTAAAGCTCCAATCATGTTGCTTGTATTTGAGCCATCTAAATTATGAATCACTTCTCCTGCTTCATCTTTAAGCACTTCAGCTTCCATTTTTATCATTAATGTTGGAGATGATTCAGTCTCCCACCACCTAAGTAGTGTTCCTGTAAAACACTAAATAATGGTCTTGCATGCTTCAATTTCACTTTTGCCTCTAAGACACATGAGTTTGTATTCTGTGAACATCCTATCAATGAACTGTCTAATCTGACCAACACTCAGATTATCAATATTCCATTCTCTGTGTGACTCAGGAAGAAAGTATGAGCTTCAGGAAGCTTGCCTTTTCCTTCAAGATCAAGTGCAGGATATTTATTGAACCTACTTTCCAGTGGTTCATATATGGGAAGAATCTGAGAATCAGATTCTTTGTTCTCTTCTTCTTCTTCTTTGAATAAAGAAGCAATGGTAATTTTCTCTGTAGCCTCTATTTTTTCAGTAGAAGATGTGGCTACTTCTTTAGGAAATAATGTCAGGAACCTATTGATTGGTTTAACAGGATCTTGAATCTTTATATTTCTTTTGTAGAGAAAAGAGGTAGGAACTGGTTTATCAGTTTTTGACAAACTTATCTTTTCAACTCTTTCAGTTAAACCAGTGATTAAACTTTTAGTAGTACCCATGTGGTCTACTATCTTTTCCTCTATTTCTTCTATTTTACTTAAAGATTCCTTGGCATAAGATCTAAACACTGAAGAAGAATATTGTATATCATTGAGGTTTTTGCTAACCTCATTCAGAGAAACTTGAAGTATCAAACTTTTCTTTTATTTCTACAGTCTTTGTTGTATTTATTTCTAAGCCTTTTATTGTTGTATTAGTCTAGTTGATCTATTCACTGGCCTTTTGAATTATTCCATCTATTCCTAGAGCATTATCATATTTTTGAACCAAAGGGATGGCCTTTGTTGCATTTTGATTTTCTCCTATGATAATTCCTCTATATGGGGAAAAAGTAGATGGGGTTTCCACTCTGTTGCCATCTAGAGCAGTCCAGGCATGTTTGGTGGATGATGAAGAAGATGTTCTAGTCAACATAACTTCAAGGGAAACATTCTTTTTCCATTCATAAAAGGAAATCCAAGAATTTGTGACTTCCATGTAATGTTTCCAATCCTGGGACAATTTAATCTTCTCCTCAATGGTATGACTGAGACCAAACTGTTGTGCTTCTGAATGGGTGAATAAGTCCTAATTCAACATGGCTTTCATCCATTTAGAACTTATTTCTGATTTCAACCAGCCATTCATCAGAGTGAAGAATATGTGCATTTCCATGATTGCAGGCTTTTTACAATCATCAGAAATGGGGCCAAATCTGCATGGAGGGATCATACCTTTTGCTTGTTCTAAATAGCCTAGTCCATATGTAGGCTTAGCTGGCCTCATTGTACTGAACATCTCTATCAATCGGGTATCTTCTCCTTCTAAAGTAATAATCTCATGCATCATTAGGACATGGTCAAATTCTGGCTCATGAGGGAAAGGGATATCTGAACATTTTGGATTTGGGCATGGATTGACTGATGTGGAAGGAGGAGCTTCTCCAGTTCTTGGATGGTGATTCTCATGGATGATAGATTCAGCAAGGGTACATAAATTTATAGTTGATTATCATTCAGGACATTTAACTTCTAAAGAATTGAAATTGATGAGCTGGGAAAACTCAAACAAAGAAATATGCTTACAGGAAACTCAACTTGAACAAGTGGTATCAACAGTAGATGGATCTCTATAAAATCTGGAACTTTGAAGGCTCTTTCGATTCTTCTGTAATCAATTATGGATCTTCTTGGGAAAGATAAAACAGCGGAGGATTGGTTCTCTTGGATATCTGCTGAGGTTATTCTTT